>WYDF02056391.1:0-11910 GCA_009867245.2 Adranes taylori
GGAAGCAAGGAATTGGAGGTGGTGTTTAGGACAAAGTGGTAAAGGGAAGAAAATCATGGAAAAAATAGTGCAGAAGAAAAGGGGGATAGAAAGGATATAAAAGACGTAACATATCTGGTCATTTCATCTAGATAGAGGGAGGTAAAGGGAAAGTTGCGTTGAACGGAAAGACGAAGAAAGGTGATTGAGGGAAAAGGTTTAGGGATCAAGGAAAAAAAAATAATAAGGGTTGAAAGAGAAAAGATAAGGGAGAGCTAAGGGCAAAAAAAAGAAAAAGTGGGGGGGAAACCGTGTTTATTGGTTTTTGATGGGGTTTTATTTTGTTTTGTTTTATTTATATATTAAGTGCATGGGAGAGTAAGGGAAAATTAATGCCTATAGGGGGTAAGAAGGGAAAAGGAATAGAAGAGAAAATTTATAAGAATTTTTAATTTTCTATTTTTTAATTTTTAGATGAATTATAATTTGTTATCTGTTAGCAGAAAAGAAGCTTTTGTTTGTGTAAAATAATGGACATTTGAAAAGTTGTTGTGTATATAGAGAAGTTGTTATGTATTTGATTATGCCAATAAAGTTAAAAATAGTGAAATATTTAATTAATTTACTTTAAGTATTGATTTTACTTTAAGTATTTATATGTTTAATTTTCTTTGTAATTGTGGAAATGCCAATAAAGGTTAATTATTATTATTAATTATTATTACCAAGTAGCGAAAGACCACAACACAAAAAGAGAACTTCCGATATCCCACTGTTTACCAAACAGGAATTGTTGAAAGAAGTTCACCGGATTGGATCAGGCAAGGCACCGGGGCCCGATAGGATTGCGGATTTAATAGTAAAAGTTTTAGTATAAGCCCTCCAGTATGGCTGAAAGTATTTAACCATGGCCTACTGAAATGTGTAACCACTCGCCTAAGGAAGGAAGCCGAGCTTATTCTCTTACAGAAACAAGGGAAACGTTGCGGTGACCCTAGGGCATACAGACCAATCTGTTTCCTAAGCATGGTGGAAAAACTATTGGGGATATTACTCCAGTAGGTTGCATCACCATTTCGAGTCTTTCGGTAGGCCACACGAACACCAATTTTGTTTCAGGAAAGTCGACCACAAGCGCCATAATCAAAGTCACAAAATTTGCTCAGGAGCCCAGAAGGGGAACGTATAGAACACGTCAACCCTATTCTCTATTATTTCTAAATATCTAAAATGTATTTAATTAGGTTCAATGGAGGAAAATCATAGACACTTTAGAAAGGCTTATTACATCCTTTTATTTGCAGAAAATGCCACCATTTGGAGGATAGAAGCATAAAATTCCCGGACGCGGGCGAGCCATGTTTTGTGCAGACACAAGGAGTTCCTCAAGGATCAGTCTTGGGTTCCACTCTTTGGAATATGATGTACGATGATTTGCTCAATGTTGTCTTCCCCGAGGGGCTCAATATTATCTACATGCTGGGGAATGGGCGGAAGCATACATTTCTGCACGAATAAATCTATGCCTGGATGTGAGAAATGTGACAATGACTAAATGGCAGCAACTATGGGAAAGCTAACTGAAGGGGCCGTGAACAAGGCGCTTAATTCCCTGTTTAAAACGCTGGATTGATAGGAAAAATGTGATAGATTTCTAGATTACGTAGGTATTCAGAAGACACTGGTGCTTTGTATCATATCTCCATAGAATTAGGATGTTCGATGACGACATCGAGGATACGCTCGGAGACCTTTACGGTCCCGCAGCAGGGAGAAAAAAATAAAAGGCCTGTAACGATTTTACGTATAAACAATAAATACAATAGAGGAAAAATCAGCAAATGCTAGGAAAAATCATACGGTTTATGTCCCAAGTTATTTAGTAATACTTGTTATGAGACTTGGGAAAGCACGCAAGCGTCTGGTCATGGGCCAGATGTCGAGTACTCGGAGGTATACTAACGAGGGGCCGGAATTCTCTGAGGGTGAGAGGCTCATTAAACCCATCAACGGTGGGTTTACTGAGTAGGCAGCGTTCACGCCTACCTTTTGGATCCGTCAATTTTTTTAGTGGGTACCAAATGAGAGGAAGAGCAGTGCGTTATCAACCTCATAGATAGCTCATTTGCAATGACTTGTTTCTGTTTGCAGATTTGCCTTAAACCACCCGAAAATAAGTATTCTTCAACTGAGTAGACTTTAATCAGGAAAACGGCAATCGAATTCGCGTTGGCGGGTGTTCTGCGGATGTAGTTCGCCTCTTGTTCTTTAGGTCTGCTTTCGCTTATGTACCTCTGTAATTTGACTGTATATGTAGACTGCAATCACAGCAAGTATATTACATTTATTAAAGAGTGACTTATAGTAAAATCTGCAGCAATCTCCTTTAATGGCTTGTAACACGCGCCTTTGCATCTTGAGGACACTTTCAACATGAGTTGATTGTCGCCAAACCTCGATAACGTAGTTCGCTGGACTGGAATAAAAGCCCAGTATGCAGTTACTGCTGCCTCGGTATTGACAATCTGGAAAATGCTTCGGATGATATATTCTGATTTGGATAAAGTCTTTCATAGCTGCTTCTATGTGAATCTCATATCCAGTGTTCCACCTAAAAGTGTACCTTCAGCTAGTCTTGTTCTCCAATTATTACGTGAAGAAGTAAACATAATTGTCAACGTTTTTGAATCGTTAAATATCAATCGCAGAGAACCAATCGAGCGCAATATCGTTCACTTCATTCATTAGAGCATTCAGATTTGATAGGTTCTTGACCGCTACTTCCAACGATGTGTCATCGGCATAGATGAGAGTGTGGCCATTTATATGACAGGGCAGATCATCGCTGACATATATAATAAATAATAGATGTACAAGTATCGTTTGCCATACTCAAATTTCTTCTGAAACCATATTGTTCACGTCTTGACGTAACAAAATTGTAGATTCGATCGAAATTTTCATCTCAAATACTTTTGATAAGGCAGGCAGTATAGATACTGCTTTCACTTTGGGAACCTTTTTGTAGACTGGTGTTATTTGTCTCATCTTCAATTCCTTCCTCTAGGCAAGCATATATAATGTGGGCCATTGGTTGATATATTTGATGTTTAACCATTTTCAGCATATCGATCCGCACAGTATGTACATCTGCAGCTGTGTTAGATTTAATCCTACCTATCATCACGTTTTCTTCTTTAACAGTGGTCGGTTTAATAGTGATTTACCATTGACTTTTATCTTGCGTAATGTATTGTCTTCTTAAATATAAGGCAAGCTATGCAGTATGTAAGAAGAAACTAGATAATGTTATTCTGACTAGTAATTAAAGAGTTTTTAACGAAATTAGATAAGATACGACAGCTGAAACGTGACAGGCTCCAACGCGCGATGCTGCTTATGCGGAGCCTTAGCAACTTGTCATAGAATAGGGCAAACAAATATCTTATTAATTACAAAATCTAAACAGTCCTCAGAAATATAAGCTCAAGCGCCAGGTCAGTTTAACGCGAAACCGTACGCTGGAACTTGATCTTGTTATTCGCCCGGTCCTCTGTGGTTTGCTGAGGACACAGGCAGCTACCAGTCGGGCGAGTAATCCAGAGATTCTCGTTCTTGCCTGCAGCTGGAATACACTTATTGCTAATGAGTGAAACAGCATTAAAAATTTAACAAAACCATCTATTGTTTTTCATAGACCATACAAAGAGAGAAAGAAATATATATATATATATACAGTTAAATTTCAATGTACAAATGGTAAACTAAATTGATGATGCACTAAAAGAAGTTAAATAAAGAAAATACTATCGCCAGGCGGATTATATGAGATAGAACAAATGCATAATCATTCACAAGTGCAGTGCATATAGAGCATTTAAACAGTTCGGCGATAAGGTAACAAAAAACAACGACAATATGGAAATCGTGTACAGGCAATTCAATTTAATTACTTGGCACAGACCGAGTCTAAGTTCTGACCTACTGTCTGTAACACGTTGATGTAACTGTGACTGAGTAGATAACATAAATATAGACCAGAACTCCACATCCAGGTAACACCTTGTAATACGTTGACATAACCATGGAGTGTGTAACCCAAAGGTAAGACAAACCTACAAACTTTGGTGTTGAGATGTAAGGAATTATTGCTAGACGCGCAACACTTCGTAACACGTTAATGTTGCTGTTGTCGAATGACTAAAACCAGCATAAGCAAAAATTAAATACCTCAGTGGAACATCCACACTAAGACTAGTAGCACCCCGTAAAACGTTGATGATACTAGGGTCACATAGTTAAGGCCAGCATACGCCAATATTATACACTCAAGCGGATTACGGATAGGGATTTCTGCGTAACAGCGTTCGGTCAAGCTTTACTCTGCAATATGGGTCATATGAAGCCATCCAAACGACATTCTATTACGTGCCACGGGTCCTCTCACACAATCCCATACAAATCTCGGTATTATCCCTACCATATGTGTTGGCGTAACATACAACTGCACTCTAGCGGCTTTCCCACGCATACAATAGAAACAACGGCCAGCACTAGTGGTATCAGCTATAATGCGGTACATCATAACATAACAGCGAATGGTGCCCAGCCTTATTATCAATCAATATTATGCGCTTATTATCAATATTATGCGCTACATATTAATAGCAAGACGGTGGGCCAGATCAATATTTCCGTGCATCATAGTAACACGTAAACAACACACGGCCCAAAAGAAGCAGCGTCAGCTATTTCTCTCCGATTCATACAATTAGATAGGTGACCAAACCATCCCTACTCTGATATGTTTATTCCATAACAGAAAATACGTTTTAATCTAGAAGCGACGGCAAAATAATATTTATTTACATTTTTAATCGGAATAAACAATTCTCATTGACTATAAATGTGTATAAATTTAATAACTGGCTTTGTCCCAGTGCAGTACTTTTACATTATTTATTTATTTAAATTAATTTATTCAGAGTAACGTGCTACGTTACACGAAATTCTTAAAAGGAAGTAGTAATTACACTAGAATCATATATTGTATAATTTGTGAGGCGTATAAAATCAATGTCTCAGTTTATGTTCTACAGTCACAAGATGCATCACAAATAAACAATGATTTAAGTCTTAGGCACACGGAACATGATTTGTCGCGGCGAGTAGTGCTCATGCGATCGTCGCGGCGATCGGTGATATGGCACGGTGACACACATTGCAATATTTTTATGAGCGATCCAATAGCGTGATTGCTTTCCGTTGAGCAGTTGCAGTATTTCAAGTTTTTTATAGATTTTGAGAAAAAGTGAGTAGATATAACGAGGAGCAACTCATTCTTCTTTTAGCACTACAACATGAAATCAATAGAAAACGAGAAACACCATTGCCTCTGATTCTAGAAGAAATTCCAAACATTTAATAAAATAATTTTTTCGTATGAGCACAAATTTTTTATTATTTTGGCTATCTTGTCAAAATTGCATCTGATTATTATAATTTCCCAGTAGATTATAAATTCCCGCACGTGGACATGTAAATAAAATAGTGTGAAATTATCAAGCTAAACCTTGCCACCCGGACATTGCCGACGTCCTAAACTTGCGCCGCTTTTTCAGCTATTTCGTCCGTCCTGATCCGTGAAAATTCTATTCCAAAACATTTGCACTAAGCCGATTTCGGAACGGGTTTGAAATGGAACAGAAATAGGATTTCAGTCGTGAGGGTACATTATGTTTGTTTCGCTTTTGTTTTCGCGTCAACTTCCAATTTTAGATACTTGATGTGATGGAAAATGGTATGTAATTAAAGAACGCAGCTTTACGACTTGTACTCTAGGAGAATAATCTTATGCCGAAACAAAGTTTTCAGAACTAATTTTTTCCCATCTGTAGAACGAAAGAATTTTTATTTACTTACTTTCCTTTTATATTCATTTATATTAATCTAATACAAAGTAATTTATCTTGACGGTGCACTTTGGCTAGTGGCGTGTTTACTATGAAAACTAAGGGAGCACCGCTTACTCGGCGTAAACTAAATAGCTATGGCGTATAAATAAATTAATATTATATTAAAATGAAACTTCTCTTTTCTAAGTTTCAGAAAAGTATACCTTCAAAACTTAATATTACATATTATCCTGCTGATCCGAATACTACATATAATTATATTGCCACGTAAGGAAAAATAATGGGTTGAATTAAATGTGATTTGCTAGGAACAGGTAACCCTTCGGTTCATAAATTATATTTCAATAAATTTAAAATGCATTCAAATTACATTATACTTAAATAGTTCCTATAAGATCTGAGAATCCTAGGCACATGCGTTTAACAAAGACTGCAGCATCATTCAGTTAATCATCGGATGATTTTGCGCAGTAGAATTAGAAGGCGCCTGCTAGCGAAGATTCTAGGATGCCTATAAACGATCATTTCAGGCGTTAGCTGGGGCATTAAAAATGTATCATAGAGTTAGATAGTGCGCGATTCAAGTCGTTTCATTAATAAGTTCCAATTTAAAATATAACATGCAATGGCGGAATTTCAAAATTCCCAAAAAAAAGTTTTTTGAGTGATAATTGGGCTCCTTACAGCTCACCCCCGCCCCCCCCCCCCTTACAGCAATGCAGGGTCCTGCGTCCGCTAATACCGCCCCTGAAAACATAGACTCAGTAATCATGGCAGCGCAGCGTGACACTCGAAGGTAAATATCATCCGTCATATTGGATTTTGAAATAACAATAGCAGTTGTCAAATTACGTCATTTTCATTTGCTGCTAATTACAATTTAATATAATAGCTTTCTTATAGAATTTTTTTTTGTAACGCCTCTGCATATTATTTTTGTATTGACCCTGGTAATATCTAGTTACAAATGTAGTTACTTTTACATTTTGAATCTAGTTTCAAATTTAGTTACAAAATCTAGTGACTTCTAGCGATAAATATTAATATTACATTTTTTGCTCGCCCCTGCATGTTGTTTTTTAAATCAGCCCCGGTAATATCTAGTTTCAAATCTGGTTCTTTTTTATTTAAATATAGTTACAATTCTAGTTACATAACCTCAAAAAAGTCATATTTCAATTATTTTAACACCCCTGTATATATTACACTTTATTTTCACCCTGGTAATATATTTAGTTACAGACCTAGTTCTTTTTTTATATAAAATCTAGTTACATAACCTCAAAAAAATTCAAGTGTCAATATTTTTATTCAAAGCTGTATATTTTATAGATCAACCCTGGTAAAAGCTAGTTCCAAATCTAGTTATTTGCTGATTTAAATCTAGTTACAAAATCTAGTGACATCTAGCGTTAAATAAAATTAAATTTTTTGAAACGTCTCTGTTTATTATTCTTATATCGACCCTGCTAATATATAGTTAGAATCTAGTTACTTTTTTATTTAAATCTAGTTACAAAATCTACGTTAAATTGTTAAATTTTTTGAAATGCCCTGTACACTAGTTTTAAGTACACTCCTCGTATAAAATCTCTAGGTATTACAAATCTAGTAAAAACTGGAAATGCTATGTCGTTCGCTCTATTGCATTTTCAATTGACGCTGTCAGATGCAAAACCTATTCCACAAATAACGGTCCCTCGGAACCGTTACTATTCTAGAGCAAATTTGGAATAGGTCCAGGCGAGTGGGTGGTAGCAACGGTAAGCAACTACTACTTATTTAATTATTATTTGGTGCTGATTTAAATGTTTTATTTTAATTCATTAAATAGGCCTTAGAATTGTTCCGTTAAGTTATATCTTTAATTACTTTTTCAGTAACTAACGATCTACAGTTTTTTGGTAAACATACCTTAACCCTGTATTTCATTAATCATTATATTTAATTAATTGTGAATGTTCTTTTTAATTTAACACTCGTTGAGTTTAAATTTTGTTTCAGGTACTTGATCCTTTGAGCAATTACCTCAGTCGCTAATGCTTAAAAACTGGACGCAGAAAATTTTCAATATTTTTCTAAGCTAGATGCTGATTTAAACTGCTCACGCCCGCATTACAAAAACGACGAAACAACAAAATGCGACATGCGACGTAACTCGAAGGTCCCTTGTAAGCTACGAAATTATAGCTTATCATCACTTGTGTTTTACATACGAATATTGCTAACAAATGCGTGTCCAGAGATATTTTGTAATAAAATAAATACTGTTTTACTGTGATATTAAAAAGTATTTGTATTACAAATAATTGAGTCAGGAGCATCTTTTATCATCATTAGTTTGTATGATTACAATAAATCATTTTGTACAAGACAAATACCTTAAGTTTCTTGCACTACCCTAAGTTTCTTGCAAACATCGATGTAAATTCTTTTATTTTATACAATTCCGCTAGATAGTTTCTTATCTAGCGGAATATTATTAAAATAATATTCTCTTAAAATGTTGCTCTCACGTTTCTTGAAATCAGAATCACCTAATAAAAACAACTCTGTAAGCATAAATCTGAAAATTAATATTTAACGAATAAATTGCTAACATTTACATACATTTCGAAATTGATTAGATGGAACTTGAAGATAAATACGCCATAACGATTTAATCAGAAACTTATTTAACGAAGACACATTGGAAACCCTTAAACAGGAATATATTTTCCTATCAAGTTAGAAAACGGATCTAACGCTCTCGGAATATTAATTATTTATTAAATTCGGGCACGAACGAATGAATTGTAACTAAGATGGATTCTTACTTCCCACACAGGGTCTGAATACAGGAAAGTTACGTAACTGAATGAATGTAACTATGCAAATTTTAGTGTTAGTTTTCTATTAATAGGTATATTTAGATTTCGCGAAATATTTGCAACTGTATCTTATTCTCTGTCTTTATACTTTGTGTTCATTGTAGACCTATTTTCAACCTAGATAATTAATCACTCATAGCCGGCAGGAAGGATGTTGAATAATTTAGCCGCACACAAACTCTTATTAATTACATTCGGCAAATCGGCATACTCAGGATCAACGTTTCACATCTAGAGCAGAGGTTCTTAAGTTTTTAGAACTTCGTATGTAGCGCTCTCGCTAACCCCTTATTATTAAAAATTATAATACAATATTACTTTAAGCTAATTGGAGGCGCCAAATTTTTCAGAAGGATACCACTTCCTCACAGCACAGCATTGAGGATGCTATGAATGAAAGATTTTTTGACAAACAATTTATTTAAAAAAAATTGCTAATTTTTAAAAGTTTAAATTTTAATTGGATCATTGTTTTGGGCAAATCAACTCTCAAATCATGTGTGGCATCTAATCTGTTTCCATATTTCGGTTTGAGAATAAGTAGTGTGAAAAGTCATACCCATAGATGGTTGGGAATGAACCTTCTTAGCTAAGAATGAACCATCTTAGCACCATCTGGATAAAATTGTGCCATTTCAATCACAATATCACTAAAACATATTTTACGGAAAACATATTTGCAGCCCCATCATTTAACTGTTCATTATCAATAACCGCTCTTGAATTATATTGTTTTCCGAAGGCAGATCACGAATGGGGAGTACAAACGAATTACTAATAAATCGATAGTATTTTTCGAATTCTTATATGTCAGGAAAATAATAAAAAAATTCTTCTTTAGGAATTGTTACATGCTGTTTCATCACCTCAAGAATATCGATATTTACCTTGCGTTGGGCGCGCGGATGACCATTATCCCCCATTGACTTTCTTACTTTGTTATCTTTAAAAATAGAAAGAGTTAAGTTTCGGACTAAGAAATTTGGTTTAAAAAATTTTTTTTTAACTTATTTACAAGTTTGTTCGGGATGACTTTTAATTTCTTTTGTTAATGACTAGTTGAATCGTAGATGAAAATAAAGAATAGATTTGATTTTGTATTTTTATTTCTAATTATAAACTTTAAAATAATTTTGGAGTTTGGAATAAACTGATTCCTTCTCCTCGTATGGAATAGAGTTATTTATAAGTTATTAAATCCAAAGCAACGTTAAAGCTTAAAAATCTAATTGAATTTAAAATGAATATTTAATTTAATACATTATAATAATATAATTTTGAATCATAAATAATGTTGATTTATGTTTCAATAGAAAATGAATTTTAAATATGATTATGTACATGTTGAATCTAGCAATGTAAAACCAGAATTAATATAATATTCTAACTAACTAATAATTGAAGACTCGCAAGACTCGTCTAACAATTGACTCGTCTAACGCAAGACTGTATAACAATTGAAAGCGCAATATGCATGTGAGATATTTCTAAGTAAAATGTAGTTGTATTAGTAACGGAAATGAATACATTCCGATGTCCAAACGTAATATAAAATTATACGTTCTTAATTAGATGCGTTACTTAAGCTATATTTGAGACTATATAAATGAAATTATGCATTTATCTTAGCTTATAATATACGATGTGAATGTAACTAAAGACATTTTAGTTACAGAAAGATATCCGATTTTTTGGGGTGATACACTCCTGGCGTATCATATGTGGCGGTGGGGCTGTACGTAACCAAACGCTCGAGAAGCGTGAAATTGAAAATGCCTACTGCTAAAATTTATAGAAAATGTAGAACCAACAACCAATAGAAATTGACTCATTGGCCGTTGAAAATTCTAACAGCTTGCTGAAGATTCTCCAAAAATATAGAATCAAAAACCAATGGGAACTGTCGTTTAGATTGTTGAAAACATAGAGGTAAAAATCGTTCGGCTTACTAAAAATTTTTTCGAAATAAAAAATCTAAAAGCCTTACTAGGAGAATTGCTTGAAAATAGATAAACGAAACATATGTTTTTCGTAGAAGCCATAAATTATTTTGTTACAATTCTCGATCGTAAAAATGCATACAAAAGTCTCTCCCCTAACGCACAAAATCGCAATATTAAAAGTCTATATATACAAGCACTTAGCACTTGTATAATATGCACTTGAACGCAAAACAACACGTTAATTATCCTCAATATTTCGTAAGCATCTGGCAATGTGCGAGTACGATGCCGTTTTTTGTGAGTATTCTGTCTCCCTTTTCTCTCTCTCTTTTAATTTGTTCGAACGAACGTTATTTTTGCTTGCTTGCGCGCGATTTCTTTTTTTTCAACGAAATATATACGATTACAATGTTTATTATTTTGAAAATTAAATTATTGAATTAATTTATATTAAATTTGTTATCCGACAACATCTTTTATAGTTAAACCACAAGTTGTAACAAATATTTGCTCGTTTAACTTAACGATACGTATTTCTATAACTATAGACACCCTGTTTCAGTTCATACTATCATTTTCAAGTAGGGTGCAGTAGATGACGAATGTGCAACGTGAAACGTTTTCAGAAAGATATGTACTTTTCCTAAAATGTATTAGAAATTGCGCCTGAGTATTTCCTTTAAAATGAAACAAGATGTAAAATATTAAACAGAAGAAGATGAAGAAGAGTTAGAGTATAATCCTAATACTTCGGGTTTCTCAAAAGTTTTATATAGTTTGTTACAGGTAGACATTTAATTCAATAAGAAAACTGGAATGGCTTGTCTTTCTTTTGAAATAAGTTTGAATTAATTTAAATAAAGTAAATATTAAAATCAACAAAATATAAATAAATATAAAGAATGATTTATTAACATAAATCAACCACATGTATACAGAATTAGAACTAAATAACGTGCTTAATTTAAATGTCTAAATATACACGATCGTGCTAAGGGTAAAAAATATGCATAAGTTTAACAACAGTTACAAGTTAAAAGATTTGTAAAACATCTCTTTTCAATGGCATTTACAAATAATATCTATCGTAATTTAACATTAAACATATATCATCATCAAACAGCCGTTCGCGTCCACTGCTGGACATAGGCCTCCCTTAGTGTCTGCCACCTCTTTCGGTCTTGTGCGTCCTGTATCCAGTTT
>WYDF02056402.1:0-11910 GCA_009867245.2 Adranes taylori
GCTTCTTTATATTGGGGGGAGGGGGCCCATCCGATGAATTTGCCACGGGCCTCGAACGGTATAGTTACGCCACTGGTGATAGAGTGTTTATACAGTGCACTGCATTAGTACACATAAAGTGAAGTATTACGCCTACAATATTTAACTAAAATGGCCACTCCAAAACGTAAGCGTGGAAAAACTAGAGGTACTACAGCGTTTGTACCAAGCTGAGCCAGTAATTAAGTTAGTACCTGAGTTGGGAGTAGGACTGACAACAATAAAAGATTGGAAAAAATCATAAGGATCTGGAAGTGTATTCACTAACTCTTGACACAGATAATGCTTTGGAAAATAGAAAAATGTTAAAAATCGCATCGTCCAAAACTTGACTCGTATCGTCCTGCGCATCGTCCAAAACTTGAACTTTTGGACGATGCGTTATAGGTTTGGTTTTGCCAGGAATTACGTACAGGAACACCATTATTAGGTCCCATTATTAAGGAAAATATGATAAAATTACATGAAACATTGGGGAGTGATAAAGATAAATTTAATGCAAGCGGAGGGTGGCTTCACCGATGGAAATTACGCCATGGAATAAGGCATGTTATCATTGCGATATCATGAAGATTTGAGAAGTTAGTTAAAGATCAAAAACTCGTAACGGATCAAGTCTACAATATAGACGAAACGGGGTTAAATTATAAAATGCTTCCTAAATCAACTCTTGCCGCTAAAAATGAAACAGTGTTTGGCACAAAGCTAGCTAAGGAAAGAATTGCAGCTTGCAACAATGCCAACGGTAACGTAAAAATGCCATTGTTTGTAATTGGAAAACCAAAACAACCAAGAGCCTTCAAAGATATGAACATGGCAACTATCCCGGTTTATTACCGGAATCAATCATCTGCATGAATGGAGTCCACGTTATTTCAAGCAAGGTTTTTTGACGAAGTTGTACCCACAGTGGAAAAGGACTTAAAAGTGAAAAATTTACCTGCTCGTGCTCTCCTCCTATCAGATAACGCCCCTAATGTTCTCCTGTGAAAATGTTCTCAAAAGAGGCAACATTAAAGCTTTGTATTTACCTCCTTATATGACACCTTCAATTCATCCAATGGATGAGGGTGCCATAGAGTGGTTGAAGATTAGATATAGGAGAAAATATGTCAGGTCCTTGCTTGCGAAAATCGAAGAAGGATGTTCTCTTTTTGAGAATCGCCGCAGTATGGGATGAAATCAGTGAATCTACTCTCCAAAAAGCGTGAAAAAAGATTTAGGGATCTTTGGATGAAACTAATGATACTTCCCAGATAACAAACAATTCCCGCACAGGAGATGGAGTCACATCGAGACCATCGACAGTGCCGGCTATGCACGTGGAGCCAGTAGCAGTTGTGATAGATCAAGTAAAAACCCTACAAGATCTACAAACGTTTCAGCGGGACATTCAGTTATCAGGAGTAGAAGGGTAGCTAGTGTAAGCTGACGTTTCTGAGGCAGCCAGTGGAGAGCACACTGATGACCAAATGATTTCGGTTTTGCGATACACCGCTACATTTGATGATGAAAATTATTTAGATGAAGAAGTTGTCAGTGACACCGCAGTGAGTCATTCCGCTGCCAAAGACGCCTTTGAAGTCGAGCTAAAATACATCGAGCACCATCCAAAAGCAACACCAATGGACGTATTGTGGGTAAAAAAGTGGCGGGAAGTATCAGCAAGATCGAGAGAATATTGAAACAAAAAACCATTACAGACTTTTTTAATTAAAACACTTTCATTTTAATCATTACATATGTATTTGTTTTACTAGAAGTATTATCAATTTTAATTTGAATGTATTACAATAAACAGATTTCTTTACCAATATTAATTTTATTTGCTCCTCGGAATATCTGACCTTCTTTGTGTTCCGACCACAGCCCATATGATTGGTTCTGCTGCAGTCATTAAATGCTACCACGATGACTGATAATTCTAAAATTTGAGTCTCTCCCAGTTGCTAAACCATCAAAATTGCTCTAATTAATGCTATTAATTAGAGCAATTTTGAAAATTGAAAAATTGCATTAAAAATGCAGATAATCATATATCGAAACGCGGATGTTTTCTAATATATAATATTTTACAATACTAAAATCTGGGTGGGGTTACTACTTGTAATATTCTAGGCCGTCTAGTATTTTTGGTCTAGCAAAAAACGTCTAGCAAGGAACATTCCAATCCATCTGGCTTTCATTGATCTTGAAAAAGTATATGAATTTTGTTCTGGCTAAATTATGCAACTCTCGGTGACAGAGAATAAAATTAGAGATGTGGAAACATTTTATAGACCAAATTTGGAATATTTAAAAAAATGTTCTTCTTAGAAATCAAAACTAGTTCACTGTGATCAGAACTACACAAGTCTTCATAATTTGGGGTTAGTCGGGGGCAATGGAAAGAAGGTTAAATATCCGTTACCAGATTTGAAACATATAAATAAATATAGAAATATAGAGACGTGGAATCAGGTTTTCTAAAGACCAAATTTGAAATATTTAAGAAACTGTTCTTCTTAGACTTAAAAACTATTTCACTGTGATTAGAACTACACAAGTGTTAACATTTAGGGGTTAGTCGGGGGCAACGGAAAGAAGTTATTCGTTACCAGATTTGAAACATATAAATAAAATATAAAAATATAGTTGTGTTAAAGAAAGAAGTACTTATTTTAATATAATTTTACTATAACATAAACCGCTAAAACGTATATCGTGCAAATTATAAGTGAACGGACAGACAAAAGAGAAAAACATGCGATTGTTTTTTATCATCTTTTACAATAAGCCGACGATTCGTCAATTTAATCTATCCAGAATCAGCATCAGTACATTTGAATACTGACAAGCCGTAAGAGATGTTTCGTCCTTAACCACCCTCAGAGGCGAAAAACAATTATAAGAAATTATATTATATCTATTTCGCTATTATTATACTTTTATTTTTTCTAATGGAATGAAATGGATCGATCTAACAAACTTGTAAATTATAATTAGCTTCAGTAAAAAATGTGAGACAATTAAACTCGCGAAGTACAATATACTCAAAACGATCACTTCTTCCCACTCCTGAAACTCATGTAAGAGCATTGTATTAACAAAAACAAAATAAGAAAAACGGTATGGTGGTTATGTAAGGAAAAGAATACAAGAACCACGATCCTGCTTTAATAGAATTAAATTCAGTAACATAATTGTGGCGCCCAACGTGGGGCCAAATTATAACCGGAACGATGCGGAACGGTATTTAAAAAAAAATTATCGATTTTGAAGTTGTATTTAGAAATATTTGGATAAAAACAAAATCTCTTTCAAGAACGTCGCAAAGAAAGGACTGAGGCCAAGTAAAAATAATAGAAAGTCTTTAAAACAATTAGTTATAGGAACAGTATACTTTACTGTTCCTTGTAAAGTACAATAATATTCAAGTTATAGTCTTTTCGTTACAAATATATAACTCCTTAATGTTAATTTCTATTTTTCAAAATAAAATCATGATTCAATTGGTCATAAATCATATTATGTTATATATACTTGTTAATAAGTTATAATTTCGAAACAGACGTAAAGTCTACTGATTGTAAGAAACAAGATTTCCAGATCAGACGATTTGGCAGCTGACATGGTGTGAAATAAATCCAAGATTTAAATAAAATCGGAAAAATTTATTACAAACGCGCACGGTTTTTCCGCGTGGTGCGATACGTGAACACTATTTTAAGATTTCACCGAACATGTTTCAAGAGGTAGACAGATTTACGTTTCTCAGACTCTATTAACTGTATTTCCCTATAATTCAGTCAATATTATTTTAAATTTAACTTTTTTATAAGAATTGAAATGAGGTAATACGTTTTATTTCGTTGTCATTATCTGAAATTTTTATGTCAAATATAATACAGTATTTTATTTTAAACATTTGACCTGAACTCATTATAAAGTAATGAGTTCAGGTCATAATATATTGAACCGCATTTGAACATCGCAAGTAGTAGGAAAACAATTCAAGACTCTGAAAACAAGAGACTTACATGTGCAATGGCCCATTGCATTCAATACAAAATGTCATCCGGACTAACCGTCAGTTCTGACGGTCAGCGCTGCATCAGTCGCATGTGAAACGGCTCTTAAACACATGCCAATGCGTGTACAACACAGCGAGCTGCTGCATATGGTTAGCTATCGGTGCGTCGCAACGAAACGCGTTCGTATATCTAACAAAGGATATGTTTTTAATAAACGGCCATGCCAGTACCAGCGACTTACATAATACTTTTAAATTTCTTGCATTGAAGGATCGTTCTCAATGAGCGAGTTTAAAAAGAAATCTATAATTATAGTTCGGAATAATTTGACGTTGGCGAGCGAATGGAAATAGTCTACGAGTGCTGGTTAAGAAAAGCGAATTGTTAGCCTGGCGGCGTCGATTTATTAACGACGGTGCTGCTTCGATGATGAGGACTCGTGGCGAGATTGACTCATTGGTGAGTTTGATTCGTTGGAAATTGCTTCGTCGGTGAGGTAGACTCGTTGGTTAGTTGATGCGGTTAGCTTGTCGGTGAGGTGGACTCATTGGCGATGTCGAGCTAATGACGAGGCGGTTGGTCGTGAGTTCCCCATTGGCTGTTTGGCCCAAGACGTGGTTAATGGGAGAGGGCAGTTATAAAATATGTAAATATGAGAATGGACATGAAAGAAAATAAATATTAACAGGGTCGAAAGATTCGGCTGAAAGTCTTCATGATATAGATTAAATAGATCTGATCGATGTGTAACGTGATATTAGCTTTTTGAAGCGGAGGTATCAATGATGATGATTTTTGATTTGAAGTTTTAAAGAAAATAAGCGATTTGTTTTCCTGGCGCTTAATAGAACAAACCTTTCTTTATACTGCGACTATGCTCGCTAGTTGTCAAAAAAGTCAAGTTGTTGTTGTTGTTGCTTAGTTTTCTAATATAAACATGTAAGAACTAGATGATAACCCGTCGTAAAACAACTATCCATTACCAGGTCATATTTTATTTACCCAAATGAGTTGGGTTATTCGACGCCTACCGGCGTTTTTCGTAATTCTCACAGAGTAAAGTAGAAAATTAAGTTATATAATAAAATGGACTAACATAATAAAATCTAACATAATAAAAAAATTTAAATGCACGCCACTGCTAGTATTGAATGTAATCTAAACGTGACAACAAACTTATCTAGTTAATTCGTGTTTCTTTTAATGCAGCATTCGTACGTACTACAAAACTATCTCGCTCACACATAAATGCTAGTATATAATAAGTATCAAAAGCATTCCAGATGGACTGACGGACGAGCAAAGGTAGACGTTTATATATAAGTATAATATTTTTGAGTAAGTCAATAATTTGTATATTTTGCCAATAAAAAGTTTCATTAAGAAATCGGGTATTCATCATTTATCTACTGATCATCAGTTATTAATATTATATACCATCGCGGTCCATCTTAATTATACTGATTAAAACGTGCGAATATGCTCACTTGCAGATAATCGGATAAAACTTTAAATGCGTCTGTCTGATATTGGCATAGGTATGGCTTTTTATATGAATTCTTTATATGAATGCTTTTTATAGAGGTTCTTGACATCAGACTGCGACAGTGGTAGTTTTGGTTGTTGCCGACGCTAATTAGGCTGGTTTTAGTCGAAATTTCTGCTAAAATCGTTAAAAAACGAGAGTTTTCTCGAATTAAAAGTATTCTTTCAGACATTACAAAATTGAAGGAACAGTATCGCGTTATATCCCTGCGAATATTTTAAGCTCTATTATTATACGTTAAGGTGCTCTCCAATCAGATTTAACGTGCCAACGGGCAACGTGCTGCATTCCCCCTTCTACTGTGGATGATATCTAATCAATCGACCGACGGCGACAACTTTTGCGTGGAAAGCGTTCAAAACGGTTTCTCTTCTAGCGAACAATAGAAAAATCTGCTTAGCCTAAGGCAGCGCCCACAAAGTTTATAAAACTCATTAAAACTTGTGTGTGGAAAATACGATCTAATTAAACTCTCAGCCAGATGAGGCAACGCGAAGTTCAATAAACGCTTTAAAAGTAGTTTGTTCCAAAATCGTAGATCGCAAAGATCTCTTTCTAGATGGGACAATGAACGCAAGTTTACACGTGACATCATCGCATTTCAATAGAAATACTTAAATCAGAGTTGTGTGCTTATCTAATATGAGAAACTTTACGTGTACATATTTCCAGACGTTTATATTGAGTTTTGAGTGTTTTAAAAAATTGACAGTGGCGTATTTTTGCCACCAATGAGCTCAGATTGTTTAAAGACGTTGCCATGAGATGTCAACATACAAGAAACCAGTATATGCGGGAATTCGCTTGAGAATAGGATTTTAACCTTGAAACTTATCTAGCGAATGGAAGAAAGTAAATGATTGTATTTTATTTTAATTTTAGCATTTTACAAAGGTTGTAGTTTAAGAGGAACTGCTTTCAAGAAGAGTCAAATAATAAAATATATCGTAATATACCAGTATGTATCTTCACTGATTAGCCAACTTACTAATGACCGAAAAGTAGCTGTACTAATGACTAACTTACTAATGGCCAACCTACTAAAAGTTGTTTATTCGAAATCTAACATCGCCAAAAGCAAATCTCTATAATAAAACAATTTGGCGTGAAAAACGAGACGCCATAAAAGAGAACAAACATACCGCTCTATCTTAATATGAACCTATCATTCTTCCTATTCTGCACTCGCTGCAACTCACAAAAATGCGAAAAACATCTGCTTAAAACGAGAGGCTATAAATCTCCCCAATCCCTCCTGACTTGTTTTCTCATTCCACTTGAACAAACCAGCAAAAATGAAGTCATTCAAAAGTCCGCGATATTTATTCTCCACCTTGTATCTTACTACAGTTGACTCCAACTCCCACTCCTCCTTCGAGCTGCAGTGCATTGCGACGCTGTATATATTTTGCGAGCGGCTCTGACTGCTATGTGCATGAAAAAAAACCGCATGTTGCTTGGTGGTAACCTTGGTCGCCGATTCTATACGCAGAGTTCGCTTACTGCATCTATAAAAAACCTGTGACCATACATTGTACAGTTTTCAGTCGTTTGAATTATTTTTAAATAAATCAATGCTTGATTTATTTGTTCGATAATTTTCCTG
This sequence comes from Adranes taylori, assembly GCA_009867245.2. Lineage (NCBI taxonomy): Eukaryota > Metazoa > Arthropoda > Insecta > Coleoptera > Staphylinidae > Adranes > Adranes taylori. Next base: position 7,205 of record WYDF02056402.1, read on the forward strand.
ATTTGTTAAATTACTTGATGATGTTTGTTTATTGCTGGTTTCATTCATTTATCAAATCTAAGGAAGCTAGCCGATATCAAAAGTTATTACAAAATAATTAAGGTTATTTCAAAACAATTGGATCTCACAAAACTAATTGTAATGCTATTAGGAATTGAAAATTACATCACAACCCTGATATAAATCTGTAACGAAATAATTTACAGGCTGCGCCATATTGAGGGAACGATTCCTTAATCCTTCAAGGAGCGGAGTTATGATGAAATCTGAGATTCTAAGCAACAAATATTTTCATAAATTAAATCTTTACGATTTTAATGAAAAGAAATTTTAAACATTTGAAAACAATTATTTGTTGTTGGTTATTTTAATCTCATTAAATTCTTCCGTCATTAACTAATGTCTCATTGCTATAAAAGCATTCCTTTGTGTATACATTTGTCTATTTAAAATCTTGAAATTAAATTGTTCCATATTCGTGTATAATAAAAATTCAAATTTAATAGCGTTATTGAAGTACGCGATAATATAATTGACGGGCATCGCCCATTGAAATATCTACATGCATTCATCCAAACACGCGTAATTGTATAAGAAAAAAAACCTACTGGTTTTACTAGATAGTGGAACTAATGTAATATGACCTTAAAAATATATTTGCATATTTGAATTTCTATAATATTTAATTGAAAATCGTATACAATTAATACTGATTGAAAATATTACATCAAACATTAATCATATTTACGGTGATGAATGCGTATAATTAACATGTTAGGTAACTGTTACGTTAGTCAGTTTAAAAAGATTTATTCATTAAAAAATTTGTGATAGGCAATATATGCAAACAATTTCTTTACTCATTTACTAAATAAGAATTAAGACTGTGTACTTCGATAAATGTTGAATGCCTGGAACTAACTGATTTAATCCCTTTTGACATCGACGTCAAAATTTAATCTAAAATTCATAAAACAAAATCATACTTGTCACAATAGTGTAATGTGTCGTTCCTGAACAACCTCGCTGTCAAGGGGATTTTTTAAGATGGTACGTTAACAAGCCAAATCTATTTTCAATATTAAAATGATACCTTTTTTTCTTAATGAGGTTTGGGAATCCATTTAGGCAAACCCCATGCTGGGTTACCGTGCATTCAGTGCGTGGGATACTGTGGGACTCACTGTCCAGCTCTATGCTGCGTTCTACCCACTAAACCCATCTCCTCTGCGGTGCTGCCAAACCCCCTGGAACCGCACAAGCATTAATTCTGGGAGATTGGTCAGATGTTATTGCCGTTTTCGCTATTCTATTTCCGGTTTTATCTCGTATAAGTAGCCCGGATCAACTCCTCGGAGGATGTTTACCTACCAATTCTGCTTTTCTTTTAGTCTCAAAACCGTACTCATAAATTCGTCAGCAGCGTCCCATGCTCTCTTATCATCTATCATCATCGCCACCAGTCTTCTATCACTCGTAAGCGGTCCCGTCTGCATTATCGGCATCATCTTCCCCCTGCTGGCATTGTTCACAAGTTATGGTGTTCCAGTTTGCCAAGAGCGTGTAAATATTTAATAAAAGCTCAATGTTTATTTGTGTAATATGAAAATTTATTTCACCATGCTTCCTTTCTGTCCACTTGGAAGACAATGTCTGATATAAGGCTATAGGTCCACTGATCCACTGTGGCTTCATTCCAGTGCCCTTGCCATTTCTGCAAAATCATTTTCCGTACTTCTCGCCTAGTACCATCTCTATTTGGCATACTTCGCCATTTATGTGTTTCCCATCGTTCGAGCGCCATGAGGTCTTTTGCCGTCCTTTTGCCGTTTAAAGCCGTCCTGTACGCACTTGTTACGGCTAATAATACTACCCGCTTCCTTCTTTCCAACAATGCTACGAGGTTCTTTGATTTCTGCACCGACACTGCCCATATTCACCTCCACTGCACCTTCATTTCACCTCTACTACCACTGCCAGAACGAAGGAGCTCCATACAGAGCCTGACATCAAGTCACTATACAACAATCTCCATCTTGATACTTTGGATCCACCGACCCTAGGCATTAGTCTTGCTAACCGACCCTAGGCATTAGTCTTACTAACCGTTTACATGAGGACCAAAGCTAAGACATTTGTCCCAGCGTGATATTTATGTATTTTATGTTATTCTCGAATTCGACTAGATGTTGCACAATTCTTGTTATTTTCGTCTCCCACCTTTCGTCTACTAGTTAGTAATATTGCACTCACCTTGTGCACGGCCAATACTACTCCGCATTCCGCAATGGTATTATTTGTTCTAAACAAGGCTTCACTTAAAATGTTTCCGAGCTCTTCCATCTGCTTGGCGTCCCCTATCAGTGCCGAATCGTCTGCAAATACGATTATGGAAATACGAATCGTCTGCAAATACAGAAAATGCCTAAAGAGACACCTCTTTAGGCATTTTCTGCTCTAGTATTCTGTCATAGATTATGTTCCTGAGGCATCTCACACGTATCTTCTTTGATTTTGGTTCCACTGCTCGTCTCGTATATAGTACTTCTATAACTCAGGTAGGATTTGACACTCTTCCAGATATATAGTGGCACGTTTCTCTTTTCGACGTCTTCACTGATTTTAGGCCACGACGCGCTGCTAAATGCGTTCTTGATACCTAACGTTACTAGGGCGCATATTTTCCTCATCCTCCAGGTACCACGTTCCGCCTCTTTTGCCAGGGTCTTAACCACATTAATGTCATCTATAGTGTTTCCAGCTTTCCTAAAACCAAATTGGCGATCACTAATCCCATGAACTCTGTTAAGCCAATTCTCCATTCTACTAAGCAACAATTTTTCATAGAGTATGCCAAGCATGTTCAGCAAACGCAGTGGCCTGTAGGCAGCGCGATCGTCTCCTAACCTTCCGTTTTTCCTGACTAGTACGAGTGTGGAACATTTCCAGTGATGGCGGGACAGTGGTTTGGGACTGCTCCATCTTCCAGTAATTTGTTACATATCTTTACCAGTTGTTCTGTTCTTACTGCAGCAAGCAATTTAACTATTTCACCAGGGACGTTATCGGGCTGTTACCAATTCAAGTGGAATAGACTCCTCTATTAGTAGAATTTTCACAATTGCTGATCCTATTGATTACTTTGCCTTATTTTCTACACTCGAGATTATAAATATAATGACAGAGGAGACAAACTTATTTGCGACGCAAGTTCTAGAATCAAATGATATAACACCTGTTTCAAGATTATATTTGTAGACGCCTATGGATGCTGAAGAAATGAAAAATTCTTAGTTTACTTGATTGGACGGGTATGGTAAAAGTACCGAAGCTAAGTGATTATTGGAGCAGAAATGTTTTATATTCATTTCCTTTATCAACCCCAAAAACCGCTTATATAAAATAGGAAAAGTACTACAACAATTCCCTAGGATCAAAAATCGCTATTAACGAAACTATAATTCCATGGAGTAGGCGCTTGTGTTTCCAACAATAGATTTCTTCAAAACGCCATTGTTATGAGATAAAAGTATATAAAAACTGCACGAAACAAGGCTACATATGGAATTTGCCAGTCTATGTAAGGAACCACAAACAAATTTGGCGACTTCTGAAAACATTATCCGCACTTCCTTTTCTGAGATGGACCACTGCGCATTTATCTGATCCAAATGCCATACCAATGTCCTTAGTGTACCTGGTGACTATGTTTAAGGAGTTGGCTAACTCCTTTTCGCCGGGAAAGTAAAGTTTTAAGTCATCTATACAAAACAGACGACTTACGCTGTGTATCCGAGTACCCTTTCAAGTGATGTAAAGCTACGGATAGAGGGAGTAATGAAATGCTTTTCTCCGTTGAGATACGATGTCAATTCTCTGGTCAGATGTGCGTGCGTGCAAGTAAACTTTTTCCACCACAAATTCGTAATCGTGCCTGGTCCAAACGCGGCGAAGTTCTTTTAGCCTTTCAAAGTACCCTGTATCTCATTAACTGTTACACATGCACAAGTATCCTGATTTTGGGCGTGACGTTCACAAAAGGAATTAAACAAGGTCATCGCCGAAGTCTCTACATGACAGGGTACCGTGTGTTCATATAGGCCTCTCCAGAAAACTTCAACCTCTTGGGCAGAGGGTGCGCTTCCTGGATTTCCCGTCTCTTGTTTCTCAAATAGCTTGGACGGATTGTGACGGAAGGTAAAGTTGTCATTTATGAATTTTATTTTTCGACAGAGTTTCCTTTTGACTTGTAATTGCAATCCCATCCGACCGAATTAATCCCATCTGGTACATCCGACCAACTTGCCATCAATTGCAAAGATTGGAATTTTTGCTATCATAATCGTCTCCTAACGGTACAATACAAAGTTACACGCTTTTTAGCGACTATAGTAGACTCAAAAGACTGTGACACGGCAGTCAAACTGAATTGAAATAGTTAAACACTTATGCCTGATGAGACCCCGAAATGGCGAAACAACATCTTCTCGTATGATAGTAACATTTTTCAATTTTGCAAGTAAAATTGCGTTCACACAAATTACAATAATGGGATTTATTCGGTGAAAACATATATAAGCTATTGTGATATAGCTAAATGATGCACTTAAGGAGAATTAAATTCTACTATAATATTTCAAGTGCAAGAACGATGGCTTGTATACATTTTGTATACTTACACATTATTTAACTGGTACATCCGACCA
>WYDF02056413.1:1895-11910 GCA_009867245.2 Adranes taylori
TATCAATAAATATCAATAAATATCAATAAATATCAATAAATATCAATAAATATCAATAAATATCAATAAATATCAATTAATATCAATAAATATCAAGTATTGAAATGTGACGCTATATACTTTCCATCCCACTTACTTTGCTGCCTCTCTCTAACACATGCAAATACAAAATGTTGATAGTTTTGCTGCATTTGGCCTGACTCCAACCCTGGCTTCCCTCCACCTGTGTGCACGAAGTGTTGTTTGCTGGAGGCTGATGGCTTCTGTCGACGATTCGAACGTAGCATTCGCTAAGTGCATGTATAAAAACTTGTGACCATACATAGCAAATCTTTCCGTTGTTCGAATTACTTTATAATAACTCAGTTCCTGATTTGTTTAATTATAGATTTACTTATTTATTTAATTGATGGTTTGTCAGATTTATTCTTTTATCAATTTAGTTGAAGAGTAGGCGATAATAAATATATTGCAGGGTATTCAAAATAAGTATAGTATTTATGTAATAATTCTAAAAGATATGTTTGTTGTATTAAAAGCAAAGAAATTCTAATTGGTGGTATTTTAGTCCAAATTGTACTTGTTTAGCGAGTAAGCAGTATTTTACATATTGTTTTTTAATTTCAGTATATTGATGATATATTATTGCATGACTTAAAACTTACTGTACAATAGCCAGTAATTAATTTATTTAATTATGGTAGAAACCAACTTAAAAATCTCCTATCATCGAGCCAACAAGTGTGAAAATAGCTAATACTACAACCTAATATTGTTTCTAAATGTACCAAATTAATACAGTTTTTTCTTTGTAGACTTGATAAGAGTATTTGCAGCATTTAAAAAAATGAAGCTTAAATGGAGTCTTGTCGCCTAATTCATACACAATACTATAATTCACAATTAGTAGATAGACATTTAGTTTTTACCATCTCATTTCTATATACCATATCACTATTTTGCACATTAAATTGCAGATATTCGGAATAAGAGAAAATGTTTTAACTGCATCTATAAAACCTTTGTTCCTTTACAATAATAGAACAGTTTTTTTTTATTTCTTTTTTGTTTGTTTACTGCACATTTTCACGTATATAACACATTATACTATATTATTCTCACTAAAATTATAGCGATATTACCATAAAACATTCCGATAATGTGACATATAGCAAGTACTTGCAACATCATATATCATCTCTTCTTTTTGTATTATGCTATTCAAAGGTTTCATTGCATAGATCCAGGCTATAGCAAAATTCAAATATAACAGTTATAACTCAAATCAGCACAACGTGAACGTATTAAAATCTGTACATAAATATTAGAAATAAATATGTCAAAAATTCTATAACCAAATTTTTATTCAACAACCTATAATAATATTATAGGATATTTAATTAAATAATTTATAATAATTTTAATTAAATAATACTTTAATTAAATAACTTAATTAAATAAATAATTTAAAATATTTTAAAATATTTTAAATAATTTAAAATATTTAAAAATTTTTAATTTTAAATAATAAAAGTATATAATAATAAAAAATAATAAAATAATAAATATAAAATAATAAATAATAAATAAAATATATAAATAATAAAAATAATAAAATAATAAAAATATATAAATAATAAAAATAATAAATAATAAATAAAATAATAAATATAAATAATAAACTAATAAATAATAAAATAATTAAAATAATAAAATAATAAAAAATAATAAATTTAAAAGTACTTAATACTTAATACTTAAATACTTAATACTTAAATAGTTACTAATACTTAATACTTAAATAGTTACTAATACTTAATACTTAAATAGTTAAATAGTTAATACTTAAATAGTTACTATTTAAGTAAGAGTAACTGTTTAAGTATTTAAGGAACTATTTAAATAAGTATGACTTAAGTAACTATTTAAGTCATACTACATCAACATTATTGAATGTTAAAAATTAGATATGTCGTGAACGTTATGTTGTGAATTTTGATCGTGTTTCAACGTTTCAAAATTGAAGGATGCATTGTTTTGAGTTTTGCAAAGTTATTGCATCTACCAAAATTCAAAAGCATCTGTAATTGATCTTATATCAATTAAATTGAAACATTGTTATTTCTATTCTACTTATAACTTCCAAATTTTCGCAATGCCTTTTCAGTTCGCATAAGTTGACTATTCATTATAATTATAATTATATCTTCATTTTTAATTAATAAAATAATAGCAATATTGTATTTATTGCATCATTAACATTCGCTAGAAATTACTTCAAGAACTTCCGAATAAATTGAATAAACCTTGCTTTTGACTATTGTTGGAAATAGGTAAAGTTATTTATTCAATTATTTTATAACTTTCATATAATTGATGATATATAATTCATCAATTAAGATTACCTTACTTACACATCAATTTAAAGTATATACAGCTATTAGTGTCTGTTGTTTAGCCAAGTTTCTTGTGTCCTCACATTTGTTATACAACAAGAATTTATTTTTTAGGCAGTACTAACAATGTTGCATATACTATGCGCATGAAATACAAAAACATACCTTTCTCATACTCAACTTTATGGAAGAAAAATTTACTTTTTGAAAACTCTAAATATTGAAAAAGTAAATTATAGTGTTTCATTCTGGACCAGGATATAGAATTAAAATATAGAATATAAAAGTAATATATTTTCTGTCGATAAGAGTACATAAAACCGCACGTTAATCATTAAATATAAATTGGTTTTGCCATTTAGGGGTTACATACAGTTTCTGAAAAAGCGGGTACTATAAAAATCTTTATTGAACTGTTACGTAAAAGCATTAATTTCCAAACTACAGCTAATGTTTCCTCATATAAAGAGATTGTGGAATGTTAATAGCAAGCATCATTTATAGGAATTATAATTTGATAACCAAAAGATACCAAAATTATAATTATCAAATGCCACTATAGAGAGCTGTAACGGGTGATACATGGTACACAGTGAGGTACTGTTATAATCTGCTTACTCTCGTTAATTATTATTGTTGAACACATTAGAATAAGATTAGTTTTATATACCATCTATATAAAACTAAACAACTCTCCTAAACCTATCAACTATTTTAGGTTTTGTTTGTTAAGATATGATAGAAGTCGAACTCAGGCGCCATTAAGTATTGTTGATGATTACAAACCAATTTTAATGTAATGAAAAATATTTTTACTGTAGCAATAAACAATGTTAACTTTACGATTAGTTTAACTTGCAAATGTCCTAATAGTCTGTCCTAATCTTCGAGTTACAACAGAGAATTTTTGGTGGCAGCAGTGGGATGAACGCCAACGGTGTTCGTTAGTGCTTTCATTATTAAATCACATTTTATTGCCTTTGAATATGATTGTTATCAAGAAGGTCCAAAGTAGTGCACTCGAAGATCCAATGCTTGTTGCTGCTGTCGCTTTTATGAAAACCATTCCTTTTGCAGGATTTGAAATACAACCGAAAATCTACTCGAACTGAGAGCCACAAAATAAAATGCAATAATTAGTGTGGACAGTGTCAAGGATTATCAGAAAATTATTGATGCGGAGTGGAATATTTTGTACAATAAATTAGCACAGGTTCATGAATCTGAAGCTAATGTGTTATTAAAATTATCTATTGGAGATCAATACTTTTTAGATAGAGATATGTTTTGCGCTGGTCGCGTAGCAGAGGAAGACTTACAATGAAAGCATTTGGTAGTTAATTTCTAACTACAGTATACGATTTCAATGACAATACTTTAGGGCTCGGCACCTATTTTGAAGAACGTCAAATTGGTGGAGAATGATATATTTTTTTTAGGAGTGGTCCGATGCTTCTAAGAGAAAATGGTATTAAAATAAAACTGAAACCGTCAGTGAAATGTGATTTAACAACGAAAGCACAAATGAACACCGTTGGCACCGCTGGCACCTAAAATTCTCTGTTGTAACCCGAAGATCAGAACAGGCTCTTAGGACATTTGCAAGTCAAACTACTCGTAAAGTTAACGTTGTTTATTGGTACAGTAGAAAAGTTTTTCATTACATTCAAATTGATTTGTAATCATCAACAATATTTAATGGCATCTGAGTTCGCCTTCTATCATATCTTAGCAAACCACGCCAACTATCTCCTATATGCTGAATGTGTTAACAATAATAATTATTAACGAAGGTAACCAGATGTTAACAATACTTTTCTGTTTGCAGTATTTTTGACAGATCACACGAGAGTAGTGTTAAACTGTAACTGTACGTTTGACTCAGTATTGAACACCATTTTATAATGTAAATACTTACACCGACCCAGCGACTCCTAATTGTCTAAGTACATCACCCAGATACAATCGAATATCACTCTGTATCACCCAACACGTAGCGAAGAGAATCTGCAGACAGCATTACGATGGCTGTGGTCAATCGATTCGAATATCGGCCCATATTTCTTCGAAAATGGGAATGGTCGTGAAGTAATCGCCAATGGCATTCCTTTTGCATTACTTGTCAGAGTAATATCTCGTTTCAACGAGTTTTGCTAAACAGCACGTTGATAAATAACTTCGGTGAGCAGCTAATTTCACTTTTTGTAACTATGAATTGGCCTGGGCGCCTAGATTATGTGATACACACCTCTGGATTATTTTTTCTCTCGAATTACGAAGAGTCGCACGTTTATGCGGATAAACCAGCTTTAACAAATGCTTTGGAAGCAAACATCACTTCTGTTATTGGCCAGATTCCAGCTGTTGACAGGTTCAGATTCAGAACATTTAATAGAATTGTAAAAGCTATTGCAACCATATTTAAGAAAATTAGGATAAACGTAAATTGTAACAAATTTAACAATCTAATTTAGCTTGTAGTTCGCATATCTTTCCTTCTGGACGTTAAAATGTATTCTGGCTAAAATCCTAACAGACTAACAATTTTTTTTACAAAAGAAGTACGAGTGGTGTTTCACTGAATATTGCGACAAAAGCTGTGAACATATAAAAACATATTCATCTTCAGGAGATTATTTATTTTTAAAATAACATTAAAATTTATATTAATTGATATAACATCAATTGATATTTCATTATGAATTACAACAAAGTCAACGGTTACTGGTAATCCATAATGATATATCAATTGAAAATGCATTTCACTTCGTTATTTGTCACGCATAGTACAACTGATATATTGTGGCTATAAGTTTCAATCCTTTCTGGCCACCTTCAGACATACAGACTAGTAATTCATGGAGGTTCTATTATTGGAGTGTAGTTAGCTGACCATATAGCGGCTACGATGAATTATACTTAGTGATTTCAACGCCTAAACAGGAGAAAGTCAAGGACAGACAGACGGGAGCAGCAACATGACAATAACGAGACTAAAAAAATATAACGAAAGCTATAACGTCAATTATAACGACAACAACTACGACGACTAGATAGCGACAAGCAGGAACAACGACAAGACTTACTCAATTTGATTTACTCTAGATATTTTATATAAATATAAATATTTTCTAACCCAGATAATCCGATGGTTGATTTTATCTACCTGAAAGGGAAATAATTTTTCTATATGGTTGTGTGTATGCTCTTGGGTTACACAGGCATGTTTATTTGAAGAATACATGAATTTTGTGCCTTTATGCGTGGAGGTAGATTAATTATGCGAAAACAGTGAATAAGTTAGTTGCTATAATGGAATATATTTAGGTATTTAATAATAACACCCCCTTTTCCGCACTTCCCCAAATTTGATATAATTTATAATTTGAGATACAACTCCAAACGAACAACAGATCCAAGACAACCCGCAAAGTTACGTCGCCATCTCATGCCACCACACAAGTCAATGGAGACACTAAGTCAATTAGTGATTCAGATTTAGCGGGGATTGCTAAATCCACTGAAGCCACCTATTGACTTGTGATACTTGTAATACTGCTTCCATCAGCTTAAAAAGACAGCACTGCACATCCTGATACCTCCCCTGCACAAGCAGTTAACCTGGGTCCATCCGGCAGTAGTCTTTGCTTGAGTGCCCCGCCACATGAGGAAGGATCACTAGTCCCCCCCCTTCGGCGCCTTAACATCCTTGAAAAAAACTGAATTAACAATACACATCATTGTCTTAAGAACAAAAGCGATATACTGCTTAACAATAAAGAACGCATTTTCAAGAGCACATGTATCACTGCCTCTCAATATTCCAACAGCATACAACACATCGCCCTTTGTCATATCTACAACAATAAGGAAGTTTACATTGGCACTAACATACTACGTGGCCACAAATCAAAACCCATCATGAGGTGCTCCCGTCACCTGTATAGCTTCCAATAACAGTGTCATCAGTACCAATATTATGGACAAGGTTGTACAATGAGTGGAAATTTGTTGAACATATATGTGGCGGATTTGGAAAAGGTGTTAAGAAATGGGCAATCAGGGGAAGTAAATATAGAAATAATATGGACGATGAATTATGCGGATGATATAGTATGTTTGGTAGGCAATAAGGAAGAAATTGTGGAAGTGATAAAGAGAGTGAAAGGATACATGGAAAGAAAGGGTTTAGAACTGAATGAGGAAAAAAAGTAATGGTGTGTAAAAGGGGAGGAAGGCAAAGTAAAAACGATAAATTTTAAATTGAAGGGGAGAACATAAAAACGGTGAAAAGGTACAAATATTTGGGATACATGCTGGCACTGCTGCTTACATCTCGATTTGGCTGACTTGGCTCGGCGTGGCTAGTCGCGCGGCTCTGCTGGCTACTGCTGCTGAACGGCCTGTCTTCGAATTCACAAGAAACTGAAATATTCTATGCAACACAGAGCTATATATAGGCTTGAGCCTCCACACAATCCTTGTCTCTGTTACACTGACTCTATGGAGCCACTCACACGATCAATTGTTGCATGTTACAATCATACAAATCCGTGAAGTAGCAGAAGTTTCCACACAAGCGACCAAGCAAGCCGTATAGTATCTACCAGCGCTATATGCGTTACCATAACTTAATAGTAAGCCAACAGCAAACAATAGCTAAATCTATCTCTGTTCATCCATTACTGTATCTCTATTTACTACGTCAACGTCAGCATCTTCATACAATAGAATTATATTTATATTTATTAATATATACTGGTTTCTTACCAGTGTCGCAGTGTTACAATTTATTTATTTAAAGTAACTAATTTGTTCTGAGAAACGTGCTACGTTACAGTATCATTAAGGAATTTTAGGACTCCATGACAAAAATTATAACCTTAGAATACGAAAATATATCTTTTTGACGATATTTATATCTCAAGATACTCAAGACACTGAACTCAGTTTTCTATTGTCAGGAAATTTAGTCTAACAATTTTTATTCTATCATCAACAGCATCTTATAAAAATCCATAACATCCTATATTGCAAGGTATTGAACAATTGTTATTTTATAAATATATTTATGTAATTATTTAATACTAATTCACCAGTTGTCCGCGATATGATTATAGGTATTAAAGTCAAACAATAAGTATTTAGGGGAGCAAATGCATTTACATAGGTTTCTCCAAAATAGGCTATTTTATAGTTTATTCTTATACCTTGCAGTACAAACATTACATTTTACACTCTTGTTGATATATTGTTAGGAATGTAGGTAGAAATATTATTAAATCTATTTCCTATTCTCTATAAATGTTGTCACATTATGTAACTAATTTACAGCGGCCATGGGTCGTAGTCAATCAACGCCCGGTTTAGTCGAATCGCGTGGCAAAGTATCCTTAGAAGAAATGTGGCTTCCACCAGGTGTATCGATTGCTACACCCGCCACCGAAACGACGACTCCAGGCTCCACAGCAAGTTTACTTCCTCCATTCCAACCACCAACGACGCTATCATCAAACATACTTCCGCCGGTGACTGTTGCAAGCACCGCTTCCTCGTATGTTCGTTCTCTACTGTTGGGCTCCCCTCCACAAACGGCGGCGCTTCAACAACGAGCTGCCACAACATTGCCACCACCCGATTCGCCGTTGTCTACGTGCAGCGTTCGCAGTAGGCATTATACGCCCGCCTCGCAAGCCCGTTCAGGTACTTTTTGAGCTCCCCATTCGAACATGCACCGACCATATTAATTATTATTATTATATATATATTTTTTTCATTAAAATCCCTAAGCCTTTCTATCAAATTTTTATTATAATCTTTGGCGTTATTCCAAAAGCATGTTTCCTAATGTTGATTATGCATGTCCCTAGCCAATATTTTAGTGTGTACTGTTCACTTCACATTTGTTTATACATATTTAACACATTTCCTTGAAACTTAATATTATATATATATAAGGTTATGTATATATACATATATATATATATATATATAGATATATATACTCCTTTGAATTGCATAGTTCTTTTTATCTTTTTATACACACCATTTATCTATAATTTGACTATTACTCGTTTGTTTTCTTATTACATTCCCTTGGATTGTTTTAAAATTTGCTTAGAAAAAGATTTTTTGTTAAACGTGCTGCGTGTGCTTCTCCCATTTAGTGACCATTGTTTTCCTCCCTTAGTGCATCGTTGTTGGTACCGCTGTTTTGATGCTTATCTAGTCGAATCTATTCGGACACGATAATAATTAGTAAAACTGTTATTATGATTCATTGTCATTGTTTCGACTAGGAATATTTTCAGAATATTTACTATAGTGTAATTTTTGCTTTCAAAAACGTTTTAAGTTAAACATACTGCGCCAATGAGATAGGAAACCATAACATGATTAATAAATACATTAACTTATATTCAGTTAAAAGCAATTTGGTAGTAAATTCATATGACTGCTACATATCGCACAAAACGTTTCCCCGGTTTCTTTCTTGTACTAAACTAACGGAAGCTGACTAAAAAAATTTTTTTACCCTAAAGCTGAATACGTGCTTCTATTAATTGAACGAGACCATTCTACGGTAAATACATGTAAAAAGCAGTACGTGACGTAGATATTTTTAAAATTTCCTACATGAAATTGATTTCGTGAGATTAGCTTTTTATATTTCCTAGCAACTTAGAATATTAACAATTTCCTTCAATAAGTGAATAGAAAAGTGAATAAAAAAATCACTCACTGATAAATAAAATTTTCTTTTTTATATTTTTCCGTAAACCTCGATATTTCTATTTTTAATTTGTTCAAACTAGTGATTACATATTTCTCGGCTATATCAATAGAGCGACATATGGAAAAATTGATGTTTGCTATTAAGTTTTAATATTGTGAATTTTGAAAAATTAAAACAAACAAAACCAGAAATTATATTTTGGTTTAAAAAAATATATAAAGATAATTTTTAAACTAATTTTAAGGATCTCAAATGGTTTAGAAACACCTACTTTGGTTTAAAATAATTTTTTAAAGACATAGGATATCTAATATTTCATTATAAAATTGATTTCTTTTATTTAGACAAAATTATTGGGTATAGGAAAATTCCAGTCTTTTTTATGTTAGCTGCCACAGTAGATATCTCGGCTATTTTTAAATATAAGACAAAATTTTATAGAAGAAATGTAGATCTACATTCAGTTTTCTACTTTCTGCCATAGCCAAGAATATTTTAATGCATTTTCTAAATTATAGAAAATCCTCTTTACAACGATACATCACATGTCGTAGTTAACTACTCCATTAATAACATAAATCAATAATTAAATAGCAAATGCACGCTCACAAAATTTGAACACATCACTTTGATAAGGTAGGCTGTGAAACAACTGCTAGATATCTAGATATTTCGAATTGGAATTTCAAACTTAAGTTTCATATTATTACTTTGGATATGTTGTTCATAGCATAAACAAAGTAATACAATGCTCCGAGAAATTCAAATACCATTCAAATGCGCACAACTTCGTGTATGTTGTTAATAACAACATATGTAGCAACATGTTGTTCATAACAACAATAGAACATATTGTTAGTAAAAACATAAACAAAGTTATGTT
>WYDF02056435.1:0-11909 GCA_009867245.2 Adranes taylori
TTGGTCACCTGTCTACAACAATTTTATATATTAGATTTTACGGACCAGTACAACGATATTCAAAAAAGTAATATTGTCAGATTGTTTCTCAAAAAGTAAATGCTAGCGAACTTGTGTTTGTGTACACTTGATTTATATTTAAGAAATTTTATTACTGAAGCCTTAAAGAGACTGATTCCTCAAATGCCTTACGAAAATGGGGGTTTTTGGACAAGTATTTACGGTTACCCAAAAAAATTAAATCCTCCAAAGTTGTCATACTTATAAATTTCTTCAAAAAAAAAATCAAAATGTTGCGCCATGGAAAGAAAGAATTATAATTGAGTGTTTAGAACTTTTTGAAATCATAGCAGAATCTGTCCCACCATTAAAAAGTACATGGAAAACTTGATGCGACCACTAATGCTATCAGCTGAAAGAACATATTTTTTTATGCAGAAATAATTAGAATTAAAATTTTTTCTTTACTTATTTCTATCGTTGATTTATAATAAAATGGTGAATGCTTTGGTTTCACAAACTACATAATACGCGAAGAATTCAGTACAAATGTATTAAAGTTTAAATAAATTATCAGATTGTTTAAAAAATAAATGCTACCGAACCATTGACATCATCTTCATCAAACATCCTCTTAGAAAAGTTGTAGTAAATTAAGATTAATTCATAATTCCCTGGTTTCTCATTATAAAATATTAATTAATTCCTGTAGGTTAGAAAGTTCCCCTCGATGGCTATGGGTTATAAAACTGTATATTGCAAATATTTAAAGAATCAAAATGCACAGCATTCTCATAGCAAAATAGATCTTAATAAGTCAAAATCTTAAAAAGGATTTTAATCTTGAGATATCGTGTATAATCCAAGCATTAGTTGTTTTAATGTTAATATTATGCTTCGTCTCGCATGCACATATTATTTTCTAAAGAAATTTGAAATCTAACCGTAATCTTTTTACCTATACTTAAACTAAATATAATAGATCATTATTTTATAAAAATTATGAGTACAGATCTGTAGATCTTTGATGAATAAAGAGTTCGAGAACTTTATGTAATTTATTGACTTAATTTATAAAAATATCATACTAAAATATGTCATAATTTCAAATATCACCAAAACTATAAAAAAGAAAACTATCGAAAATTCCTATAGAAATGTGCTTAAGAAAAAGATAAACGTAATGAACATAACTCGTATGTTAACGAGTCGTTCTGGTCACCTCATGAAGTGTACATTTATATAGAGTACAGAGTAAAGTCACGGGCAGCAACCTGGTTTCTTTATTTTCATTTTATAAACATATGTTACCCATAAATATAGTTAAAAACATAAAAAGGCAGTATAACTAAAATAATTTATACTAAAGAGAATCCAAACAAAAATAGAAATCTGAAAGTCAATCCTACAATGTAAAATGTTGCAACATCGTCATATCTACGAACCTATTGCTCAATAGACTATTAGAGACCATATTGATGAAATAGGAAGGAAAAATGAAAAAAAAACTAACCAAACCAAAAGGAAAAAAAAACAATAGAGCTTCTAGAAAAAAAGTAAACTAACAAACGAATAAAAATGTGACTCTTGTAAGAAATAATAAATGTTAGAGACTACAATCACTATACTAGAGTAACGATAAGAGCCTAATTATCTTGAAGAAACAAAGAAGTATGCAAAAAAAAATACTGACTGTAACTGGATAAATATTCACGAATTAATAAGAAAAGCTTAGAAAAATGAAAAAAGAGACTAATGAATAAAAGAAAACAGAATGTTGATTCGGATGAAATTGTAGGACTAAGAGAAAGGAATTGTGTATTAGCGTTCAAAACTATTAAGAATAACAAAACTCCTACCCAGATCACATAGTCCAATCACAGATTACTCTCAGATACTCCAGATGACATTTTACATATAATGTTTATTCTTTTCGACCAGTCTTGTCTTTTAGCAAAGTCAAGTAAAAGATTTAATTCATGCTTTTTATTGCAGTTTAATAATGTTTTTTAATAGGCCAGTGAATTGTGTTTTCCAGATCATTGAATAAAACATAGTTAACTAACCTATGTAAAAAAAATCGTGGAGATGATCGCCACCCCATAATTCATATATTGGAAGTCATTCGTTGTATTATATTTTGAATAAAATAAAAGTTGAACCTTTTAATTTTGAGTGTTACTTTATAACTCGTCTATTAAATTCACTTTGCACAATAGTTGTGTAGGGTAAATTAAATAAAACTAGCCTAATCTATAAATCGCCTGCTCATGATTCCCCGGTTCCCGTACTTACCTACGGTGCGGACTACTTACCTATGTGCGGATTTGTAGCGGCCAACGGCCGCTCTTGGCTCGTTTTTTCCTCATATTTACCTACGACGAGGACAGCTTTGCTATATACTCACGCTATATATCTCACTTTTGGAAATTTCTAACGCAAGCGAAGCATTCCAGACTGCCTTGAATATTTGAATTCGCGTACGAACAAATTAGCCACCCCATAAATCCCCGGTTCTCAAAGTTATTTACGGAGCGGACAGTCGAAAAACATTAAATTTGTCGTTTACAATTATTTTTGCCTATCTATAATAGTTTCTAAGATATATTGAAAGTTTGTTGCGACAACGTCGCGTTATATTCAGCCTCCTAGTTTTAAAACTGAATTTCTAAATAAAATGAATAGTCCAAACCCCTCCCAAAATTATAATCTTGATCCGCCACTGATAACAGCATTTATTAAATTCGCAAACACCATCATAAAATGTAAATTTTTTTTCAAACTGAATTTATAAATAAAATGACCATTTCAACTTCCCACCCCTCTCAAAATTATAATGTGAACCCGCCACTGATAATATTTATTTCAGTTAGAATCATTCCCAAGTTCCAAATTGATTTTTCAAATAACATCTATAAAATTTTACGAACTCTCAACAAAACAGCCTCGGCCTGGTATATTTCTTCGACAATTGTTTTTTAGACCGACCCTGGTAGTATGTAGTTCATTTTATAGAATCTAATTACTTTTATTTTTAAATCTTGTTACTTAATGATAAGGTCGAGACTCCAATATATACCTATGCGTGTCTCTGTAGGGGTAAATAGGTATTATGTACAAAATCTTTTGTTTCTTTATGAAATATATGGTATTTAAGTCCTGACGTATGGCCATATATATCTATATATGCATTTGTTTGATAGACAAACGTCTATCAAACTTATATCTATTGTTCAGTAATCATGCGTATCTACATATTGAGTTCTGATTACCGGCATAGAGAAACCAGTGGAGAGTTAAGATTTTAGGAGATATACCTTCGGAACTAGAAGAGCTGGACCCCTTATGTCTAGTAATCATTGTAAATAGAATTACAAGGGCTATTGAAATGTATAAAAATATACAAGGTATTACAAAAAAGTATTTTGAAACTTTTTAATTGCTCAAGTGTATTCAGTTGTTCACACGGGAAAAATTGAGATCCCTTAGTGTTACATATGTTCCTCAACATTCATTTTTATAACTTTCATTGATAGGAACTGAGAAATTTAGGGAAGTACACTTTTTTCAAGGTCAAATTACTTCCAAGTTTACGTAGGCAATTTTTTTAAACTTGCTTAAATATTAAAGGAACTTTCTACATTGCAAATTTTAAAAATTGCAGCGGAAATTTTCAAGAAAGTGGATCGCAAAGTTTGCTAAACCAAAAACACCCTGTATCTATGTTAAATTGTGACTTTAGAAACAATGGTTCAAATAAAATCGAAATGGTTTTGGATAGCCTATACAATGAAGTTTGTTTGAATGTCCTATCTTTTATAGCTTCTGCGATATATCGAAAAGCTTGTTAAACTTTAAACATTTTGGATTTATAAAAATAAATGAAAAAGAGTTCTGTGGAATCATCGTCTACATATGCCTACCAAATTTCATCCCAAACGATCTCATAGGAAAGGAGAAATTTCCGCACACACAGGCAATGAAAAATTTACCCTTCTTTTAAAATTTTCACCAAGAAAAAAAAAATTTTTACATTTTTTTTGCCTTCTAGTCCATCCTCATACTCATTTATCTTCCATACAGATGCTATCGGTAAATGGTCAGATGCAACCTTCATTTCTCAAGGAAAGCTCCTTCTCTTTGTGGGACGTTTCTTTCGACAACCTTGAACACGATATTTTTCTAGTAAGTTCTATAAATTAGTTATAAGAGGAGAAGCACACGTATAGCTCAAATTTTATCTATATAGAAGAACTCAGATTGTTCAAACTGAACAAATAGATTATTCTGAGATTTTGCCTATCTCCAACACATTTCAAAGTTGTACATGCTCAATTTACAGACAAGATTTCCACAAATGTGACCAATTATTATTTACGCCAGCGATGTAAATGCTATAATTTCCTCACACTCCATCGGCAAAAAATTAATAGACTGAATTTGGCAAAGAAATTAGACATTAAAATTACATGAAATACTTGAAATTAAATCGGACTGTATACCTCCAGTCTACAATATGCACAGAAACTATGAGGTCATCATAGACTCAAGTTTGTGAAAATAAGACCCTCATATCTGTTCGTAATCTGCTCCAGTCTGGTTAACAGACGGTTCAAAAGCTTCTAAAAATACGGTAGCAGGAATCTATGGTACGACCGAAATTCGAAATGTCCTGCCATTTAGGTATTTTTGCCACAATCTTTCAAGCCCAAATATATGCAATCATCTAGCAAATACATTATTGGTCCGGAGCCGGCTCTGGGAATTCCTGCTAGCTCTATCAGAAAAGCGATAAGAAACTGGACCATTCAAAAACACAGACTGCTGGACAAAGTCAGCAGGAAATCAACACAGCAAGCACTTTATAGGAAATCCATGTAAGACCAAAACCTCAGATTTGCTGAAACTTGGCAGGAAATGATAACTGATCTGTTAATAAGACACGCATCTCTCAGGATACATATAAAAAAAAATGGCTCACACACTGCTGAAGTAGAGTATAGGCTGCAGGGCTACGGAACGGCCCGCATGCACCTCTTGGTAATAATAATAATAATAACAATAATAATACACGAATTCTTCTTGTAAGCCTTATGTACCTTGTAAATTTAAACTATAAAATCTTGCATATGAAATAAGTAGTTCTAGAAAGAACACATTTTCGGTACTACAAATGTATAAATGACCATTTTTAATATAAAAAGGTCTATCGATGTTTGCTTTAATATTATGTTATGTTAGGAATGTTGAATATTTTAGATCTTTAAATATATGTGCCAAAATATTCAATTAGAAAAATGATATTATAAATGTTTAGTTTGCATCTAAATTCTTAGATTTTTAAGTGTTATAGAATTTGTAAATTGCACCATTTCATTTTTCTTTATTTTTACAATACAATTTCACATAAAACATTTATATAATTTTACGTTAAAAATCCTTTAGAAGGATAACATAAATACAGAGAATTAGATTAATGATTAATAAGATGAATTAATTATTCAAAAAGTTTTGCCCGTTTATGAAATAATTAATTCAATTGTGTGATTCATGTTGTTGCGTAAACAAACACTGATTCCGCGCATATATTTTAATTTCTCGTTATTTATTCATAACAATGTTTTTTATCTACGGTATACTTCATTTTTAAGGTAAGCAGCGATAGTGTCAGATTAATGAAATCGTTAACATTCGCGGTTATTAATTATTTATCGAAAGAAAATTTAGGTTATTTAATTTCTTTTTCTATTTATTTTAAATATTTTATTAAAATCCAAATAATCATTTTAATCTTGTTGTTTAAAAAGGGGTATGTGCCGATAACACAGCATAAACTATTATTTCTTTTATTTCAAATAAAAAAGTGGTTGGGTATCTTCATTCTGAAACATTTTTTCAAATAAAATATTATTATTTTTAGATTAAAATATATTTCTAGTAATTAAGGCTAAAATAATATAAAATTATTTATCACTCAAATTTTGCATTGACACGAATGTTTTCTCAAACTACAAAAAAAATTTATCACAAATCCTAATATTGACACTGAAATGGGGAAAAGCACCAAATAATATTTAATGTTTATGTTTTCTTTTAATTTGTTTGTTCACACAGGCACGCCAGAAGGTATGTAACCTTTCATCATCCTGTTCACCTATATTTTTAACTTGAATTTTATGAATTACTTAAATTTTTATTTCATTAAAAATGCTAAACATTTTATTTAAACAAACTGTGTTTGTTCTTATTGTCGTTTGTTTGATTCTGTCGACGAATTTTGTTATGTTTTGTATTTTTGAAATGTTTTATTTATTATTTTGTTCTATTTACCGTTTGTAGATTATATAAATTTTATTAATGCCAGCTACTATTGATTTTGTAAAAAACCAAAAAATTTAAAATAATTTTGAATGCAAGCTACTGGACACTAAATCTAATTAAAGCACGATGTCCAAATCACTATCTATCGAAATGATTCTACTGAAAACGGACCTGTCTAAAATACCTCTCTTTGATTTACGTTAATGCAGTATAAAGTATCTACTGCTTAAAAGGCAATAATTTTTGAATAATTTTTGGTAAGTTTGTATGTCCATTTCCTATTGTTTGAGTTGTTCATTTTCTCTTACCAATATGGCTGGCGCTCGTCTCTGGCAGCATTTTTCGTGTCTATCAATTCTTTGTTGCACATGATTCTCTTCTGATATTTGTGCAATTCGTGTTCAAGATGTTAAAATGCTAGTAAAGTACGAAAAAATTGTTGCAAGATGCTGAATATAGATTGGTAAAGGGCGATAATGTTAGCAGAAGAGGCAGATGAAAAAAATAAGGTGGAAATTTGAGAATTGAATTAGAATAAAAGAAATACGATGAAAAGAGTGTGATACTCGATTACAGGATTGATTGATGGGATAAGAGAGTAACAGTAATGAAATATGTAGAGAAATAGGAAAATGATAAAAGGAATAGATAGCTTATATGTGTTTGCACCGAATAAATCTCATTATTCTAATTTGTGTGAATGTAATTTTAATTGCAAAATTGAAAAATGTTACTATCATACGACAAGATCTTGTTTCGCCGTTTCGCGGTCTCATCAGGCATGAGTGTGTAACTATTTCAATTCAGTTTGACTGCCTTACATCAGTCTTTCGAGTCTACTATAGTCGCTTAAATGCGTGTATTTTTCTCATTGTACCGATAGGAGACGGTTATGATAGCAAAAGTTCCAATCTTTGCAATTAATGGCAAGTTGGTCAGATTTGCCAGTTAAATGATGTGTAAGTATTGAAAATGTATACAAGCCCTTGATCTTGTCGGAAAGTAAAAATCAACAGAAAATTATAAACACCCTTTCCTTATACTCCCTTCATCCCTATATCCTACTATCTACTCCCTATTCGATCCCTATTACTTCTCCAACACCTTATATCCTTTCAGTACCACTAATAATCCACCCTCTTTTCTATCCCCTTACACTACTAGCTCCCTTTTCTAATCTCTCCTAAAATCTTTTCCATTAACCACCTATTCTACCCTTTCTGCCCAATGCATACCATTCTTTGTTCCTCGGTCTATTCTATTCCCTTACACCCATTCACCCAATGCTCCCACATTTCATCCTACCACCCACATACTATATATCTTTCATATTCCTCAATCATTCAATATTTGTTTCCCTCCCTCACCTGAATCTTGTTATTTATACTCATCTCCGATCTTAAGTAATCCGGTATCTTCCCTTCAACTATCAAATATCCATATCTCTTGTTGTACCTACCCTAACTTTTTACTTAATATCTCTCTTGCAATTCCTTTAACCTCTGGTCGATTTTAACTCCTTTGTCCTTTGTCCACCACACATATTATCGTACTATTCATACATAGACCATCGACACCTCTCATATACCCTTCTTATTTCACCTACCCATACGTTATCATCATCCTTAGTATATAACATCGATTCCACATGTACCTTTTTTACCATTTCCTCCGCCAAATTATTCCTAAATCACTTTCCTTTCGAATTTTACCATCTTTTCACTCCGTGCACCCAACATTTAACTTGGTTCAGTTCTTGTAGCACAATCTCACACGGTATTGATTTCTCCACTCCTAGCATTCTCTTCATGTATTTTATAACCATCACTTCAAACTCCTTTCTCTTCTTAATCGCCCAGACTTCTGCTCCATACATCATTATACACCTTATACCTACTTTCAGTGTCATCAATCTCTTCTTCACAGAATCACCAAACCTGTCTTTCCATACATATCCCATCCTTTCTGCCGCCACCTGAGCTTACCTTACTAATATCCTAACATGCTTCTTTGAAGATTTGTTCCTACTTACCACATACCCCAAATATTTTATTTCCTTTACAATCCCTATTGATCTTTAAAAACATATCATTTTGACTATCTACAATTTCCTCTCTTTACGCTCTCACATCTAAACCTAGCTATCAACCTCTTATCCTCCATGCTTAACAAAGACAATAAATATCCAACCATTCCTCCTTCCACTTTTATATAATTATACCTTTTGTTAAATCTACTAGCTCTTATCCTGTCCTCTCTTCACTGCTTCTCAATCTTTTCATTCATCTTCTTTTCCCAAAACGCCATCGAGCATCCTACCTTTTCATAAGCTTTTCTTCTTCCTCTTCTACATTCATTCCTATTCACTTCCGTTCTTTATCCTTCATCACGTTCCATTCACACTTTACCATTTTCTTAAAACCATTCATTTAAAACAATTTTGCTTGACCATGACTTCTCTATACCTAGGATTCTTTTTATATATCGAACCTGCACTCTTTTATTTTCTGCTCTTTCTCTCACAACCCATACTTTCGATCCATACATCATTATACTCCTTATACATACATCCCGAACCAAAAGTCTCCTTTACACAGAACCTCCAAATCTCACTTCCCAGACACACATAATTCTCTCCGCAGCAATCTTCACCTTTTGCGCAACCATCAGCATATGTATGTTCATTACAGGACCCATTATTTTTTTACATGGCATTTATATTTTTCACGTATTCTTACATCTATTTCAAACACATCTTTTCTGCTATCTCTCTCTCCTTTCTTGTACACCATCACTACCGTCCTTTCCACATTCACAACCATACCTCTCCTCAAGATAGATCCATTCACACTATCAATCATTTAACTCATTTCTTATTACTCACCATACATACTATGTCATCCGCATAACCAAAAGTCCTTATTTTCTGTTTTCCAATTACAACATCCCCCGCCCATTCCTTAATACAATATCTAAATTCGACAAATGTTCAAAAGACTTGTACTCAACAGACACCCCTGCCTTATTTGTTTTTCCAGTTTAAGCCACTCTTGACACTCTATCTTCCACTCTCTCTCATGCCTTAGTCTCTTCTTATCATATCACATAAATTTCTATCTATACCCGCACCCTCCATGCTGTCCCACTACCTCTCCCTAATTACTTTATCAAACACTGCCTTCAAAACTAAAAACAGAAGATATAACTTTTTCCTTTACATATTTCCTCTTGCATTATAAAAATCCAGCCAGTGTCAAATATATCCTCTTTTTTGCCAGCCTCTTTTTTGCTTCATATCCAGTTCCAACTTTCTGTTTGAGATATTTTCATATAATAAAATATTAATTCGAAAATTATAGTGTATTCTTTTATAGGACTATAATTATTATAGGCTCTTACACAAATCATCGGTCTAAGAGTGGCTTCCAAACAAAAATTATTTTATTTCTCAATATAATAATACTATAAGTTTTTATAATTAATTGAAACGATTTAATAAATTATGAGCAACCATTAGGAAAAAAATTATAATTAACATCTCAAAAACTTTCTGTAAAAAAATTATTATTTCTATTAATAATCATCTTCAAGCATGTCATTTTCAATGTACATCGACGAGTATATTTTTTATTTGTTTATTTTTGCTTTGCATTTGTACAATGTTGGCATGAACATGTGTTTGCTGCTTGTAAATGTCGCAATTATTTTATGGTGTGTTATCATTAAAAGTCATAGGTCAATAAGATGCCAAAAGCAGAATCCGATAATATCATTGTCAATAAAATCCCAAAATGGTCGCATAGTTGGTATTAAATTAAATAATTATCAATCGAATTGTATTGTCTGTTTCTCAAAATCGTTTGAGAACCATTAAATTTTTGTGCTAACGTGACAAAAACAAAACACTTCCTTTTGAAAAAGTAAGATTGTTAAAATAAAAAAAGTTAAAAAAAATCAAGTAAAACGAAATACTTAAGAAATGTTTTCAATTAAGTTATTTAAGAAAGAAACAGCTTTCCACAGGGTTCTCCAATTTCAAAATCGAATTCTAACTCAATATCTTTTACTATGGTCGTATGACCAACAAGATTGGTATACATTTTTTAATCGACAACAAGAAACCGGCCCATGTAAGATTATTATGTCTGCTAATTTTGCTGTTGCTCACAGCTTTTCCTTGTTGTTAAAACGTTTACAGGTTTTTATATTGATATCGGTTTTCTTCCATTTCCTTTTCTCGTGATATTTATTTCTCAGTTCTTTGCTGCTTTTTATCAAATCTCTGATAAAGTAATGTTAGATAACCTAAACTAATGTTAGATTCTACTAAATCTCTTAGTATCTTAACTGACATCTTCCACGGCACTTCAATCAGGTCCATTGCTGGCATACTGGTGATCTACGACTTTTATTGCTAATATTAAACGCTACATTGGTAATGACTTTATATGCATTTTGTTAATAATTTTTTAACAAACTTCCGTGAAAGTTAACTAATTTATCAAGTTCGAACAACGTCGTTGCAGGTAGAGTAATGTTAAATTGATAATGCTCTTCCACCGAGAATAAATGTAATCTAATGAAATAGTTCCAGACAAAAAAAGGCAGGCGGGTGAGTTCAATTCTATCCCAATAACAGTACAATTCTAATATGCAAAAACTTGGAGCTTGTTTTTATCCTTCTTTTTCGTAGCGCTGAAATTTTAGTTCAGTACTATTTCTTCTTTTACAGTATCATTATTCAGTTCTTTATCTATACTCCTATGTATATAATTACTGGCAAAAATTTCGATGCATTTATATTTGTCCAATCAGATAATATAAGAAAACTCTTGACCGACTTTTCAGGCTAGTTATATTAAAAATCTATAGTTTCAGTTATGTGTCTTGATAAAATAATAATCTACATCAAAATATATCTATATAGAATACCATGCTAATACAATTTGGAAGTACAATAGTTTTAATGATCTGTATATATTTGCAAACCCCCATATGTTCTTGCAAGTAGAAAGGGTTTAATCATACATTGTCCTACTAGTACGAACGAAAGTTCAATAACTCATTTAAAACAAACGATATGAAGTAGCTTTCCGAGAAGAATCTATGCTTTCCTCAGAGTTTCCAGAAAAAGATATCACCATTTCCTCTCTTTATCCATGTAGGACTTTTTAATTTTGTATTTGATTCTAATTTTAATATTGTAGAAACACCATTATGGCTGCTACTTCAAATATCGCCGATCAGAAACGAAAGAGACTTGGTCGTTCTCTTTCTGTTGACGTTCAGAGATATAACTGCCTTAAAGCAGCCGATCGAAACAGACGACACCAAAGGAGGTAATATAATTTTCTTGTTAACTAATCTAATACACGTACAGTGGCGGATACGGCCCGCGGGCAAGTGGACTGGATTTTGTTTCGGACCGAAATTAATACATGTTAGAGACAATAGGAACTATGTGGCAGCGATATCCCCTTAATCTCCGGACCAGTTTCTTTAAACAATCCGCTACTGTACATATATCAGATGAAGAAAATGTACTTTAAATTCAAATATTTTAAACTTCATGTAAAAAAGTTAAATAT
>WYDF02056446.1:0-11908 GCA_009867245.2 Adranes taylori
AACAAATAAACTACTAAATATGTAAAAATCGCTTACCATAAATTTTGTTGAATGTCGTACGCCCGCACATCGCGCAAGATACTTCTGCAAAGTACTACTTATAAATAATGTTAATGTATATTAATATTGTTATCTTGTTTAATACTTATTTTCTATTACATAATTTAATTACAATTATCAATAGATATAAAATTAATTTTGATTATGTGAAAAAAAATTATGCTTGATAAAATTTTCCAAAAAAAATCAAATTGCAAGCGCCCTTTTTCGGTTGGCGCCCCTAGGCAGTTGCCTAGGTTTGCCTATTAGTAAAAGCGCCCATGCATATTAACATATAGTGAAATAACTAGCAGACCACACTTATAGCAGTAAACTTGAAATATATGGAAACTACGTTGTGCAGTAAAATGCAAAATGAAAAAGTTCTAAAAAATTAATTTATAGAAAAGAGTCAATCGGAGTCAATAGAAAAGAGTCACTACTGAAATGCAACAAAAAATTTACCTTCTAGAAAATAAAATGAGTGACAAGGAATGTATCTAGCTTGATTCTATAATTTATCACATTGACGATTTAGCTTAATCGTCAATGTGAGAAATTATAGCTGTTAGAAAACAAAGGTAGGAAAACTTAATAATGTTGCCTAACAGGTTGTATTTTTCCTTGCGCGTAAGTTCACGGTATGCTCTATTTTATGTCATTTTTTTCCAGCTATATTGGAATTGAGAAAAGTGGTATTAACTCAGACCTGTGGTAGGAATAGGCAGATATGTACCGATATCAACACAGTGGAGAGTTAAATGTTTAAACTAATAAATTTAAAACATCCAATAAGAAATTTTCGAGTAGTCGATTCACTTAATTTTCTATTATTGTGTTGAATGTTTAATTTACATTAAAGACAAGAACGAAACTTCATATTTCTAGTTCTTGGATCAATTTCTGGTATTCTAATTTAGTATTTGGGTTTCCTACATTCCTGGTTGAGAAAGTTACCAAGCTTTTTACACGTAAATAACTACGTATTATGATACAATGAAAATTACATGTCCAACTCTGTCGTATTGTCCGAGAAAAACCGAAATAATGTTGCACAAGAGGCGAACAGTTTGAAGCTGCCTGCCTAAAGCGTATTTTTTCTAAATATAAATACGTGAAATATTGGTTTTCTTAGCATATGTTTTTTACTCTTCATTACTATTTACCTACACGTTATGAAAACAGGATTTGCTTTTCATGATACGTATTCTAAATTTAATTTGCATATTTAATAAACAATTATTACTCAGAATTATTAAATACAGGTAATTTGAAATATGCATATTTCATGAACATACATAATTGACTAGCAATTTGAAGAAATTTAAAATGTTTATAATTAATCTCTGACTTATTGAAACTTTAATTTATTTGTGTTATTTTATAATTCTGATATTGGCGTACCGGTGTGCGCACGTAACAGGTACGAACGTACACATCTAAATAAATTAATAAAAGGTACGAACGCACACATAGAATAAAATGAATAAAAACAAAATAACAACACGCAAAGGTAGATGTGTCGATCTCTATTAGCCAGTGTTGACGGAATTACTATTTGCATACATAGTGAAGTTATAGTTCATAACGTAGAATAAAGCAACCTTTTTCATGTGTAATGTTCACTTAGAATGTTGAAATCCCAAATTTACATTATTTACTGCTGTGTGAAACGACATGCATATGCTAAGTAGCACCAAACGTTTGTTACCCATGAGGTACTTTGTCGTCCCTGACTGGAATGACCTTAAATTTTTTCTTGAATAACATACCTAACAAGTTGTACAATTGTAAGTTGGAATGTTCTAATTTACGTCGTTTGATGATATTAATTTCCTCGACTTGTTTTCCCATGTGAGATATTACTTCATTGGTAGCTTTCGTTCCATCCAAGAAATCTTTTGCATCTCATATAAGCTCACATTTGAAATGCTTCAATTTTTTTACACACATCCGTCAGTTTCCATGCTTTCATTCCATATAAACATAGCAACTTAGTAATATCATGTGAGTGTTAGTTTTAATCACGTAATGTCAGTACTCTGCTAGAGGTTTCCAGTGTATGGCGAGGTGTAAACTCCTTACTATTAGTGACTTGCTAATCAGTTAATGATAATGCAAGTAATACAAACACGTTTAGTTTACTGACACGCTGGAGATTCCCCCACCTGTCTTTAGAACAGCTATCTTATAAATCTACTTATATGTCATCATAGGTAATAATAAATCTATTGTACCTTTAGCCATAGGTACAATAAATTTATTCTGTTAAATGCATTACTGAAAAAAACTTCTATATAGGGACATCAAAATCTGTGGAATATTTTTCTACCGCACTATCGTAATCGCGATGTTCGCAGCTTTGCAGGAAATAGTTGGCGAAATTATGCAATGTTTTTCTATCTACAAAGTTTCCTTTATACGTATTATTTATAAATGCACCGATTCTTGTAGAACTTGTCTATGTACTCACGCCGCCATTCTTTTAGATACTCTACGCTGCCTTTTTTGCGCAATGATGAAGAATCAAAAGAATGTTGCCACTACAAGGCAAATTGGACAACATGTAATAAACAACAACTGTCCCGTCCCTCCTAATACATCAACTGGCAAGCGAGAAACTGACAAAGTGTGTACCGGTCCTATTAAACGAATTTTTGCTCAAAGATAGCCATTATGTTTTCTTAACGTTCAGATTTATCCTCATTTTAATAATATCTGCAGATGATTCAAGCTTGTTGCTATTAATACAGTTTTATCAGTTTAACGAAAATATTTTCTTTGTGATTACCCCAGAATCAATCTGTCCCGAGTCTCACTGTTAATATTCCCCGAATATCAGTTAAAATGAAAGAGATAGTACACAACCATGTCTTACGCCTCTTAATAATTATATATTATTTATTATATTATGTTCTACGCAAATTTCTGCGGTTTAATTCCTATATAGATTTGAGATAATGAGAATATCATTTTTTATTACACTCAATTCTAAAAAAAGTTTTACCAATTTGTCATGTCATATTTCCATATGAGAAATGCCTTTTCATAGTCGATGAAACCTGCACACATATCACGTCATATTTGCGTTAGAATTTGGATACTAGAAGTAGAAGTTGGTGATAGGATTTGTTGAAAGGGGAATGTGAAGGTAAAAGTAGTGGGGATATTTAAGGGAAGAATGATGATGTGGGATGAAAGATATGATTGGCCTTCTCTTCGCCCTAGGAAGATAAATTATGTTTTGGCTTTTCGTTATGTTGTTAGGATGTAAAGTTATATTGGTGTCAAAATTTGAATATTTGAATTGTAAGTTGATATATGCCAATAAACGTTTATTTTTTATTTATTTTATTACTTTAAAACGTAGAACAAAATATGACATTGTCAACATAGCGCAGATAGAGTCGTGTGTTTATTAAAGTATATAAGAACAATATAAGTGACGGAACACGGTACAAAAGTGGGAATTCGAATATATACATGACTATAACACAATGTTGTGGCACCATGGTACCACTGACATCCTTCAACTGGTACCGCATGGCACCAGGTACGGGTAATTCAGAATAAATACCGCAGTCGATGCTTATTGCTCACCAATATTGCCAAGTGTACAAAATTTAATTATAAATAGCATATTTTCACTTATGCAGAGAGTATATCGCTAAGAATTAAATCCACAACAGATAGAATTGAAAGTATTTATTGCGTGCAATATTTATAATTCAGAAAACTCGGAATAGATTTGTCTGCCTTCTACATAAAGTAAATGAGACATTATAGTGATACGTACGTCCAAAATGAAGATATAATTGGATATTGTTGTTATAACGTGATCCATAATAAATTAATTAAAGATAAATTTACGTACAAGAGTCACTAATTTGTTATTTTCCGCAACTAGTTTCGAGATGCAGCAGTTACAACATACGGTTGGAGGTAACTGATTTGTTTCTGCGTTTGGTTATAGTTGTGTTTTTCTTTGTTCGTTCTCTGTTTCCAGAGTAACGAGGGAAATTCAGAACGAACGAAGAACACAGACGCTCTTTAGCGACTATAGGCTGAGCAAACTAAAAAAATGTTACCGGCATATGACGAGATCTCGATTTGCCGTTTTTTTGCGGACTCATGAGACATGTCTATGTAATTTAAATCTCTTTAAGTACTAAAATTCAACTTTTCTATTTCATACAAGTGCAAAAACAATGGCTTGTATACATTTTGTATACTTACACATTATTTAACTGGTAAATCCGACCAACTTGCCATCAAATGCATAAATTTGAATTTTTGCTATCATAACCGTCTCTTAGCTGTACAATGACACACTTATTTAAGCGACTATAGTAGAATCAAAAGACTGAGACACGGCAGTCAAACTGAATTGAAATAGTTACACACTCATGCTTGATGAGACCGCGAAACCGCAATTAAAATTAAGTTTACACAAATTAGAATAATGAGATTTAGTTGGTGCAAACATTGTATAAGCTATTGTGATATAGCTAAATATTGCATTTAAGGAGATTTAGATTCACTTTTATATTTCATACAAGTGCAAGAGCGATGACTTGTATACATTTTGTATACTTACAAACTAGAGTATATAGATATAATATATACATATATACTGCCCAAAATCGTACAGGGATAATGACATAATTTATAGTAAAAAGGTTATTTTACGTTATTAAGTAACTTTATTGGTCGCATTTGTATACTTAATTTAACGTAATTAATATAATGTTATTAAATGTAATATAATTTAACTAGAACAGTACAAAAGTAAAATTAAATGAAAAAAGTTCTAATAAAATTAAGTTAGCAATTAGGCATTTTGTTAACAACGATATTATCTTAAATCTTAAAGATGTTTAAATGGAAAACCAATTCTATACATGTCATCAAAAGCAACTTCTAGTAATTAGTATTACCTCCACCATTACTTATTACTGCCCTAATACGATTAGGGCAGTAATAAGCTCTATCAGTGCTCATGGCAGTGCTCAATCGGAAGATATTAAACTCCTTCCATGTGACACGGTCATACTCTCTAAGTTCAATTTTTGTGACGACGTGTT
The DNA here is from genome assembly GCA_009867245.2 of Adranes taylori. Classification (NCBI taxonomy): domain Eukaryota; kingdom Metazoa; phylum Arthropoda; class Insecta; order Coleoptera; family Staphylinidae; genus Adranes; species Adranes taylori. Next base: position 5,124 of record WYDF02056446.1, read on the forward strand.
ATATGACACCTTATTGGGCAGTAGTTTAAAGCGACGAATTCAAGTTGTGCAGAAATCGTGTCTGCGATACGTGTATGTCATTAGAAAGTATCAGCGCATATCCCTCAAACTGGAAATAGCTAAATGGTTAAATATGCAAAATAGAAGGCTGCTACGTAGGACTGTCTTCTACTATGGTATCAAGCACAATGAGAAACCTCAGTATCAACAAGACAATATACAGAACTGATGTTAGGAATATCAATATTAGAAATAAAAGTCTTTTATCAATTCCCAACCATATTAAAAATAGTAGTCGATCTAGTTTTAAAACATATTGCATAGATCACTTAAGAAAGAAACAATTAAATATTCACTTATGAGAGTTGCTTTTGCATTTCTTAGTTTTTTCTCTTCTGCTCTGGTTCATGTTCATACCCTAATTATATTAATCTTTCTTTTGTTAATCTTTTTTATTTGCTTGCTTATATTATTTGACGTATGTTTATCTACCTGGTATGGTGTAAGAATAGACGGTAGTCCGAGATTCTCGACTGCTGAATCAAACACAAACTCTCATCTAAAGTTTTTTATGTAAATTATGCTAATAATATAGTGTGTATTTTGTTTGGAGATAAATAAACTTTCAATTTTTTATTCGCGTGCACTTTGTAGCGTGTACCTCCAAAGAATCTCAACTTCAGCACCTTTAAAAAGACGATGTCATACACGAGATTCTTCTTTGGGCAGATGTCACGTAACAACTCTCTAAACAATAGAGAAAGTCCTTACATCATTGTCGGGTCGTGTGTCCGAAGAAAACTCAAGTGCCTAAGAATACGGCCTTTTGCATCTGACTTGCTAATTCTTCAGCTTTGGGCTCGCAAGTCGGTATGGTCTTAATATAGTTTATTAGGGAGGACCTCGCGCCTCCCATGACTCCAATGATGAGGGCTACCAATTTGTGGAATGGCGTGGATATTGGATCCTTAAATCGCATAGCAAATCCTGATGTTTAGCCACTTTTTCTCGTTCCTTAATTTCAATACTTTTATCAGCGGGGCTAGAAAATTCCCGCTTAGTGGTATCTAATAACAAAATATTAGGTTTGTTTGCGGCTATTTGATGGGTTATAGGAAAACCGTAGTTCCAAAAGATTTTAACGACGCCACTACAGTCTCAATATCCTTAACGACGTAGGGTGCTACCGGGTCTTTGTCTATACCGTAAGAATGTCGCAGATGAAAATATAGCACTTGTAAGGCGGCATTATGGCGCTGTAAGGCGGCATTATATTTTGTTCTATCATACACCGGGCATGCGGAAAGAATATGAAGTAGCGTCTCTGGTTGAAACTTGCATGCTCGGCAGTTCGCATCTGCCACCTCTACGGCCATTATATACTTACGTTAGACTAGCGTGTTTCTGACACCATCTTGGCATGCAAAAATAAATCCCTCAGTTTCAGATCGCAGGCCACCAGATCTTATGAAGCTGAATGTTAAATGTGATGATAGCTCCAATTCGGAGATGATATTATAAAATTGGCCATGCATAGGAGTTATTTGAATATTCTATTACTATTTACTTTCTATTATTATTATTATGTATTGTTAAAATCAAATGGTCTTCTTGGGGTATTGCTCTCCATTCTTTTTCAATATCTCTAAAAAGTCTCGGAGATTATTAATGTTATCATATCATTTGCCCTCCTTTACAACTTATCCCAAAGATATTTTAACGCATTCATATCCGGAGCTGGATACTATAACAACGACATTTTTTGCTGTCCTAGCACATTCATTATAATTCGAAAAACGTGCGGATCCGCATTGTTTTGCATGAAAAAAAATTTCACCCACTGCTTTTGCATATGGCATAACGATAGGTAACATGATCTGTTCTACATAAACTTGAGCTGCCATATTACCTTGAAACAAAACGAGATTGGTTTTTCCACCAATACCTATGCCACTCCATACCATGATTTTACCGCCTTTGAATTCTAATATATGATGATGATAGTTAATTCAGCAGGTTTAACAATCGACGAGGAGTTTTCTATTGCTCTAAGCAGATAAAAGACACGAATTTCAACTGCGAAACAAAGAAAATAACTATTTTCATAATCAACAATTGATTCCTTTTGTAGAAAAAACTTCCTTGGCACACATTTGAATTTGATTTCAATCATGTGATCCGACATATAATACAACATAATGATGCGATCAAAAGCGAGTTCTGCACGCCTTTACGTATATTACTTCACCGTCTTTACAACGATTTCAGTTGAACTGATGTGATCTGATTTGAACTGATTTGATCATCTGATATGATCAGATTTAAACTGATTTGATCTGATTTGAACTAATTTGATCTGAGTTGATCTGATTTGATCAGATTTTAACTGATTTCATCTGTCTTGAACTGATTTGATCTGATTTGAACTGATTTCATCTGATTTGAACTGATTCGATCTGAGTTGAACTGATTTGATCTGATTTCATCAGATTTAAACTGATTTGATCAGATGATCTGATTTGACCTGATTTGATCTGAGTCAATCTGATTTGAACTGATTTAATCTGATTTGAACTGAGTTGAACTGATTCAATCTGATTTGAACTGATTTGCTCTGATTTGATCTGACTTAAACTGATTTGGTCTGATTTGATCAGATTTAAACTGATTTGAAATAATTTGATCTGTTGTGATTTGGTTTTCTTTATACTAGCGTCAGTTTCTTTACTCAATTCGCCACTGGCCGTGGAAACCAGGTTTCAAAATCTTTTGGCCAGTAGAGGCTCGAACATGTAACTTCTGAATGGTTAGTCATGGATATGACCAATGGCATTCAAGTACCACTATTTCGTCCAAGTATTGTAAATTATATACAGGCAACGCTCAATTCCACACATGTACATATATTAAGATTTATTGGTTATGTTGTTATTAGCATAAAATAGACGCGTACGTAAGGGGTTTTGGTGTGTTTCATAAAACGCTTTAAACACAATATCACTCACTAAAAATGTTTAATGTCATAACTGTAATGTGTAAACATTTGTTATAAAACATTAAACTATAATAAATAATGTTTTTTTGTAATAAATAATTGTTACTTTCAAATAATTTATAAACAATATAATGGAGGCTTTTAGTTGCAACTTTTCAGGTTGTTTGATCCGAAAAGTTATTAATATTTAAGAGTTATCATTAATGGTGATGCTATTCTTATATGACTCTTGTAGTAATGCTAACAACTGATAACTAAATAGAGAAATCAAAGAATTATATTATCCGTATTTCCTTGCCTAATTAGTGTAGCTGAATTGATCCTAATTCATTTATACCGTATATTAATGTATTTCTTTGTTACTCCTGACCCATTTTTGGCGCAAAAAAGCACCTGGACTGCCAAACCACTGTTTCTTACAATAAAAATCTGTTATTTGTTACATTTCTTATTGAGTTTTCTGTATTTTTATTCTACCCGTTATGACAGTCTCGGATTTACAGGACTTTAATTTGAACTCAAGCATTTAAGTTTATCGTGCCCTGACTCATAGACTTCTTGTACGCCTTTTGTCCTGTTTAGGAATTATTAGTTAACGCCCAGAGCGATATCTCTCCACTTAAGAAGGAATAAAATATAATTGCCTGCAATATTATGACAACCTAGAGGAAAATATTAGAAATATTTTGTTTAAACTAAAACAAAATCGTATAAACTTGATCTCCATAAATGAACCAAAGTTATACAAGGAAGACAAATTATTGCCTTGAGAAGACTCCAATGTAGCGGATTTCTTAAACAGGAATCATTTATACATGAAAGCAATTTCAGAGAATAACTATGATTTTGCATTGAGAAGATGTAGTTTCTATACAACACATAGAAAATCATAATGTAAAAGCTGTATATACTATAGAAATAATAGCATATAAAATGAAATAATAAAATGTTGTGGTCATTTTGAGTAATTTATTGGTCTCAACTAACTCAAGCAATTACATCTTAAATATCTCTCATAATTTGCTTGTTGGACAATCTTAAAAACTTTCATGATGGAAGCATCTGTAAGGGTTGATATTTTGAGTGAAACGATTTTAAATTTATTAAAATATAATCTCGGTTTGTATGTATACAAATATTTCCAATAGTTCTCAATAAATGGCTTCAGTTGCTAAATTATTTTATGACCCATTATTTTATGACCATTATTTTATGACCAACGATTTAACGAACATTTTAAAGTTATACGAAATTTCATAATTTTAAAAAAATTATGAAATTTCGTTAATTGTTCGTTAATTGAAATTTCGTTTTTAATTAAATTTAATTGTTAAGTGCGAAATAATATTTGCATAAACCAACATTTTAATTTATTATAATTTTATCAATGCATAAAAAACGTCTTTGCTTTCATAAATCCGCTTAGGGTTTAATCAAATAAGAAACAAATAAATAACATTTAAACGATTTTAATAGTAGCAATATTTATTTGGCCATGACGGCAGGATTGATAATTCCTGTAACATGTGTATAAGTTTTAGATCTACCAGTAAGCGCGACAAATTGTTCAGCAACTTCAACTGCGACTCGAACTTGCGCTTCGCCGGTACTTGCTCCCAAATGTGGCGTTGCCAGTACTTTTGTATGTTGAATGAGTTTTAGAGTTGTTGGGTCAGTTGGAGGTTCCTGAAAATATATTATTATACCTTTAAATCAAAATGAGAGTAATTATAAAACCAGCACTCCAAATATACAGCGAGTATGTTTTAAACGCCAACATACATGAAATCGGCTATAACGTTATTTGACAATGTTGATTTTAAATCTATGTCTAGAGAGTAGTATAGTGTTAAAACTCTAAACTCAACGCCATTGCAAACTATGGTGTGTACAGGACAAATTGGACACTTGTTCCCGCTTTATACCCAAATTATCTTTATTATTAAGATAATTTGGTTTTTAAATTGTAAGTTGTGATATTTCATGTGTAATGGCTTATGGTGGGTCTTTGTTTGTTGAATACTGGATTTGAATCTTAAGAATCGCGAGCCAGTTCCGTCAGTACATTAAATTGGTTACAAAACTAATAACACAATAAAATCGAAAATAATACAGAAAGGATGACTTTGGCGAGTGCAATGATTTAGTGTTCAACAAATATGGAGACATAGTAGATTGTCACTCGACCAAAAGGTAGATAATTTTATTTTGATATTTAAAATTATTGTATATAACGCACCCTGAATAATACACTGGTTAATAATTAAAACTATATTCATTACATAATATCAACACAAAAAGGAACAATTCTTATTTTACATCTATCATTTTCAACATGACATTTATCTCTTCTTTTATTTCAGAGAGAGAGAGAGAGAAAGAGACAGAGAGAGGTGATGATGATGACGACGATCAAAACTTCTTCTTCCTCTTACACTAGACAATAACATAGAATCCACCTTAAACTATACATATGATTTTAGCGTATATTCGAACACCCCACCACGCTAAATTCCCTTATACCTATACAGTATTTAAACTTATTAAACATTACACTTGTTGGACCTTTGGTTAGCATATTTGCTTGTTGCTTATCAGTTTCAATATAATGTATCACTGTATTTCCTTCATCAATATTATCGCATATAAAATGATATTTTAGATGTATGTTTTACTCTTCTATTAATTGTAGGATTTTTTACAATAGCTAAACAACCTTGATAATCCTCATAAAATACAAATTTTTTAATATCTACATCAAAATCTAATAGAAAATTTTTAATCCATAAACCTTCAGATACCGATCTTGATAAGGCAATCAATTCGGCTTCAGTAGTTGAAAGCGCTACACAATGTTGTTTTCTCGTTGCCTAATAGTATTGTTAAATAATCTAAAGAAATAACCTGTTAGAGATTTTCGATCTAGATTGTTACCCCAATCGGCATCTACATAACAATCTAATTCAACTGTCTTATCTACTCTTGCATATTCTAAACCTTCAAACTTTGTACTGTGCAAATATCTGAAAATTCTCTTCAAATAAATCCACAAACCTTCTGTTGCTTTATCTTGGAAACCAGTGACATAATTTATAACAAAACAAATATCTGGTCTACTACATATCATTAAGTACATCAAACAAGCTCTTAACTGTCTGAAACGATTATCGGTTAACATTCTTCCATTTCCTTTGATATTTAATTTTGGCTCAATTGGTGTACAAACCCCTTTATGATTATCCATATTAAATTTACCTAAAATAGTTTCAAAGTATCTTAATTGACATAATTTTAGTAAACCTTTTTCTCTATTGAAATCTATTTCTGATCCTAGAAAATATTTTAATTCACCTTTATCTTTTATTTCAAATTTATTCATCATTTTTAAAATCAATTCATTTAATGTATCTAGATCGGGTCCTGCCATAATTATATCATCTACATATAATAGTAAATAAATTTGCTCATTATTCACCTTCATATAATACAAACAAAAATCATTTTTAGATCTTTCAAAACCTAATTTTATTAAATACTAGCGAACCCGGCAAACGTTGTTTTGCCCCCCATCTGGTCACCATATTTGTCAACGGCGTGAACAGGACCGCTATCCGCACTACTGTGGCCTGTGCCCGCGGCTTTGCCGCAACCTGCGAAATGACACAATAGCCAGGGCTTACGGCAGCGGCTTTGCCGCGACCAGCGACATGATTTAGTCGCCGCGGCCTGCGGCCACGGCTTCGTCGCGACCAGCCATATGCCTAACAAAGTTTCAAGAATATGTGTTTCC
>WYDF02056468.1:0-25256 GCA_009867245.2 Adranes taylori
TTATATGTACTGCACTATATATATATATAATATGTATAATATCAATAACCAGTAAGATCAACATCCCAACCCACAAGTTCCGAAAACAACTCAGTCATTTGATACACCTAGATATCACATCAATTACTATATCCAGAGACAACGGCGAACTCTCTCGGAGGGTGTAGTCGCTCTCTTTGAAGTTCCTCAAATACGAAGATCTTCCTAATTTGTGTAATAATACGGAAAATTTTAATTCCATCTGACAGTAGCACTCTATCTGATTATAATTCAACTCTCAGACCAGATGAATAGTTACAAAACAAGACACTACAAAATCAATCAATTTATGTCACAATTTGCATCTCAAATTTCCTATAATTCGGTTAGAGTCGGTACCAAACCCTATCGCATACACAGTCTGACTTCACACAATCATAACAGTAACAAATATAATAACTGTTCTGAATTTAATGTAGCTTTCCCTTCTCACTTCGGTAATGAAATAAGTTAATTACTTTTATATTGTTATGGGTATGAAATTCGGTGGAATTTATCTTAAATATTTTATTGTTTTGAAATAAGGTATTGTGTATTTAGTAAGTTATGATTTGTATTTAGGCCAAATAAAGGTATATTTATTTATTTATTATACCATAGCTAATGGTACAGTTTGCTTACTATGTCAGGTCAATCTTGATAATTAACTGTCAGAGATTGTTTTTCGAAAACAATTATGCCATTTGAACCGATTTTGTAATTATTATACACTAATAAATGTCCAGATGAGTGTGATCGTGAAGATGTAAACGTTTGAATCACGTTCTAACCTGACGTTTAGCAAGCCATTGGCATGCACCATTTATGGAGACCAAATTCGAATAGTAGCACCACTTGTAACACGGGTTTACGTATTTCCAATATTTCTCATGCTACTCTAAAATCACGTCCCTTATATGGGACAATGGCTAGTATTGGGTTAACAATAATTTATTTAACAAGAAAAGTTTTTCTACTTCTAACATGTCAGATGTTCTAAACATATGCAAATCATACATTTGATCAACACTCGAGTATGGTTATTCAAAGTGGACCTCGTACTTTAGAAAAGACATCAAGGCGCTTGAAAATGTTGAAAAGAAAATAACTAGGATTCCCGATTCTCTTAGAAATCTACCATTACAAGCACGGCTTTCAAACTACCCACCCTATTGGAACGCAGAAATAGAGGCGGTCTAATTGAAACCTACAGGGTCCTTAATGGTCATTACAACTGCGACATAGAGGATCTTTTTAAAAAACCGCGAATTCTTAGTTGCGAAGTCATAGGCTGAAACTGAAAACAGAACGATGTAGCAAGAATCCACTGAAACACTTTATCTGCAACAGAGTCGTTTCTCTCTGCAATTTATTCCCATTTAATATTGTCGAGACGAATATTAAATGGCGAATATTAAAATACAAAAAGATGTTTAAGAACAAACTGGATTAAAAAAAGGTATAAAAGGAAGAGCTAGTGTGCTTAATTGCTGCTCTTATTCACTCTACGTAATAATAAGAAAATCTAATAATACTCTTATATACGAGAAAGATGTTGAAACTCAGAAACCACAAGCAGAAGTTTCAACTGGATGCAACCGCATTCTAATCTATGATGTACAAGTTTGCGGTTGTAATATTTGCAACTATAGTCTAGGGGCTCGGGTTAGGCCAGCATTCTTGATTAGTCTATAAAAGGACATTATTGGGAGATAGAATTATTATTAAAACGTAGGTTGGTACAGAATTAATAGTAAGCGATTCTAATCGTTCTAATTAGAGTTCCAATTTAAATTATACATTTTCATAGTCAGTGAATATGACATCCAGTAATATGACATCCAGTAAGGTATACACGCATGTAAGGTTATATACTTATTTACTTAATCATTATTATGTACAAGGGCTAATGAAATGAAATAAAATTAAGAATTATAACTTTAATTCACTCTAATTATTTTACAAATTCTAATTGGGTCAACATTTTTAATCTTTATTTTTTATGTTAATTATATTTTGTTTAATTAAAATGTTTTCTTTAATCTAACCACCAATAAATTTAAATTACTTTCAGAAATTTCTGGAACTGTAGAAAAGTTCAGAAATTACTTTCAGAAGGTTTATTTCTCAGAGGAAAAGGTGCTACGACTTAAAAACGGCGCGTGACAATATTTTTCAATAATAACTTACATTTAATCATATACAATTGGTTTACTCACAAAGCATGTAGGAAATTCGGAAAAATCATAGTCTTCAACAAATTTTTTACTTATTTTGTTACCTAATTTTATTCATATAAAATATAACTTTTTATAATACTTTCCAAAATCTATTTACATCTTAAATCAATTTTAATATGTTCTGAAAATCATATTGCTTCTTTAATGATTTAAAGCTCTGCTTTCTTCAGGTAAAATATGGTTCAGTATATTACCAAAGATAGCGAACAGACTATCCGTTTTCTATGCACAATTTAATCTTACCTTTATAGACCAGTGAACATGAAAAGCAGCATATTGGATGAAATTAAATTATTATATAAAATTTTATTTTAATTTTTGTGCGATTATTAAAGGTGTTGATATTTACGTTCAGATTCATTCTCAAATCAAAATTATTTTCACTTAGTGCTCTTTATAAAATCTAATCTTAATTTATTATTATCCAAATCTAAACCATTCGTAGTTTTCACGTCTTTAAGAGAATTGGAAGTCAACTAAGAAAATAAAGTAGTGAACAAAAGGGTAATTGTATGGTACTCTTTTATTTGCTCGTAAGTAGAACTAAAATACACTTACACGGTTTCAGTGAAACACACTGGTCTAATGCTAACAATATAGTCTCGACTTATTAGAACTAATCAGTCGTTTTATATTACATTTAAGTTTATAATAATATACGTTAGTATAGTTAAATTAAATGGATATGAAAATTGCTGCATGCGTTTTGTACGTCTATTTTGTTATATTATAATCCATACGAATGAATTGTATTCAATAGCATATGTATGAAAAACCATATTTAATAATATTATAATATTTAACATTGTCAATGTACGTAGTCAAGTAACGAAGGTTTTGTTTTAATATGATTTCGTATTTAATTAATAAAATGATATTTAAATTCGAATGGATCTAGATAAAATCTTTAAAAATTACAGATTTCATCTTACCTTGTAGTACTTGATCCTGTTTGACTGTAAAGTGGTATTTCTTTATTCAAGGGAATACAGGAACAAGCACGCATAATTACATTTACCTTCACAATTATACTTTTGGAATGTTAATTCCATCTACAAGTGTCTTATAGAATATTCAGGAGCATAACAGCTGGAGCCCAGATTCTCTAGATATCCTACTTAAAAACGTTTTCGTTTTGTATTGTGAAATATCCAGGAGCATAGGGATCGTAATCCGTATCCTCTAAATAGCTCACTAATATCACATTGCTTTTTATATGTTATTTGATGTATATAGTACTAGCTTTAAGCGAAACTATTTTAGAGTATGAGGGTCTCATCCTCAAAATACATCCTTTCTTGATGCTTAAATGCACATTGATATGCTGTAAGTTCATTAATTAATAAAAAATAAAAATAACGGAATATTTTTTTACTGTTCATGGTTGAACAGTATTGTTTTCAAAATATTAACTAATACATTAAAGAAGTTTAAATTAAATAATTATTATTATTTTTAAAAATCGTAACAAATATATCAAATGGCAACTTTGTCTGCACAGAATGTCTGTTAATTTGCATTTCCTAGATGAGTAGATAAACGAGTTGCCCATTTTGAAATAGTAATTTCAAAATGTAATGTAATAAGTTCTTAAGTATCCTTTTAAACCCGAATATAATCCTAGTGACTTTTAGTTGCAGAAAGCTGAGCTCTGCAAACTTATGGGTTTGGTGACTAAAAAGGGACCGTACCTTGAATTAAATAGCTTTTAAAATTTTTACTTGAATACTGGAACAAAAATAATAAAACAGATTATTAGATTAAGCACGTTATACTGAAATGTTATATAACAACTGTCGCAAAACTTTGTGTCTATTTCAGTCGTGGCTCGCTGTCAGAGAATTGTATTTGAATAACGTAGTAGAAACAAATTGTTAAAAGAATATTAGTGAAGGCGAGCTTAACACACTTAATACTTTAAACAAAGTAAAATGTTATTTCAAATAATTAATTCAATTTAAATAAAATATATTCAAAAAATGACATTGCGTTTACTTTAATCAAAGTTAAGAGAAAATTACAAGATAAACAAACACCGCAATGACTAAATGAATATTATAAAAACAACTTCAACTTTATTGACGATAATCAACAAATATATACACATTAAACAAAACAATTAACTTATCAACGTATTTAGTTTTACTATGGATAATTTATATTGAAAATAAATTCTAGTTATAAGCGCATCTCTATATGTTAATTATTTATACCCATCAATCTTACTTAATAGAAATGTCCGCGAGATGACGTTCCCATCGATGCGATACAGCGTTCGATGTACGGAAGAAGTTATCGTATATAAAGCGACTTCTGCGCTCCAGTGTCCCTTATGCATTTAATATGAAGCAATTAGCGTAAGAACATGTAGTGCACAGAGTTACGTATAATATTTAGAACGCGGTAGCCATCTTAAACTTGGATGATGTTGCAATATAATTGATTTAAATGTTATCAGTATTAAGTAAAGTATAAACCATTATTATTAATCTTGCATTATGAGTTTAATAAGTATTGTGTAATAAATAAGAAAGAATTTAACAAGTAAAACGATTCGCTTAGACTTGGCAATCGTAAATGTAGTATTCATATGAAATTAAAGAAATTGAATTAATTATAAATGTAACTAAATAAATTACTTTATCTTGGCAAATTATGAAACTTATTATCTAACGTTGTAAGTAAGAAAATAAAATAAGTAAAACAAAATCGAAAATCTTTAATTTGTAAAATAATTTGAAAAATAAATAATAATTTTTGTTAAAAAAATCTTACAAACAATAGAAATATCATATTTTGTTTTTACGCATAATTTTGTTGGAAAATTAAAACAAATATAGTCTTATGCAAGCTGTAACCCGACAGAATAGACATCATATATAGTACACTTGTGATATATTAATCGTTTCGCTATTTGAGGACACACAATCTTGAAATATCGAGCGTTTTTATTTCTATTTTTTTAGCTTTAAATATTTTTCAAACTTATTTTTGAAAAACAAAAATTTTCTTTTCAAATAACATAGGCCTGTATTTTTTAGGTTGTATTATGTTTTTCAAGTGTTGATGATGGATTCCTCTGTATATTTGTGTGGTGAATATAAAAATGACTTTCCATCACGTCAGATTTTTTTGCAAATTGCAATTTGTCAAAATGGGTTATATATCGAGAAAAACTTACAAATATAAGACGCACTGACAGATTTAAATAAATAGGAAATGCTGCCATTCTGTCGGTTTATGATGAAAACGAATCGTGGACATCATAAGCAGCACTTTCGTCATTAAACGTGTTGTAAATCTCAGCTGACTGTCTATGTTGACGCAATCGTTGGTACATATCCTCCGCCACCAAAAGTGTTTGTGTCGGCGCATGTACGCTAAAAAGCAAACGTTCAGTGTTCTAAATGATGTCAGAAGACTGTAAAAAGTCTGGGGATTCCTTTAGTTAATTGTGTCAAGATAAAAAGGACACATAACACTGTTCGTGGAGTAAGTGTATCTCGCGTATTTCGGTGTAAAAGTAGGAGAACAAAACAAAACTTGGGTACCCCACTATATTCACTATTCGTGTGTTGAAGGACTGAGACGGTGGTCAAAGTGTAAACAACATTGTTTCAGATTTGGCGTTCAGATGGTCTGGCTAGAGCCACAAAATCATAGTGATGATTGTTACTTCTATTCAACCGGTGTTCACGGTTTCAATGTAAAGAATAAATAGAACATCGTCTATCCAAATCTGCCGTCAGCTTTTCGTCCAGTTCCTCATTGTCCAGATGTACCAATGCCTATGTAATCAGATCATTTACCTGAAGTAGCTTGTTCAGAAATAGAATCAAGTGAAGAAATCGAACATAACGAAGTGGAGTACGAACCTGGCAATTCTGCTCCACAACAATTTACACAAACTGAACTGAACGATTTGATTCGTGACTTACATCTGACCAAAGAGGCTTTAGTATTGCTTGGCTCAGGGCTTAAAGCTAAAATATTGCTCAGAACTGGCGTTTCGTTTGATTTTATTCCACACTTTTCGGAATGAAGCTTCGTATACTGCAATGATCTGTGTGGACTGTTTAAGAGATTCAACATTCCGCACGAACGCACTGTTTGGAGACTATTTATCGATTCGTCGAAACGAAGCCTTAAAGTCATCCTGCTTCCCAACGGCAAAATGTATGCATCAATACCCATAGAGCATTCTGTACACTTACAACAATGGTATGAAAATTTACAATTTGTTCTCCAGAAAACTAAGTACCACGATCATAATTGGATCATGTGTGGTGATCTAAAAGTAATATCGATGATCCTTGGCTATTGAGGCGCGTGCACAATATTTCTTTGTTTTTTATGCGAGTGGGATAGCACAGACAATGAAAATCATTGGAAACACAAAGATTGGCCACAACGACCTCTCATCTCCGAAAATGTGCTCCAAAAACCTCTCATCGCGTTGACGAAAGTTCTCTTTCTACTTCTACATATTAAGTTAGGCTTAACGAAGCAATTAGTGAAAGTCTTACCAAGATATGGTAAATATTTCCAATACATTTGTAACAAATTTCTAGTCTTGTCAACCGCAAAACTAAACGAGAGTGTCTTCACGGGTCCGGACATTATAAAACTTTGCAAAGATGGAAATTTTGAAAAAGAAATGGAAGTTGCTGAAAAAGAAGCCTGGTTCTTTTAAAGACGTTGTAACTAAGTTTTTGGGCAACAAGAAGAATCCGAATTTCAAGTCTATCGTTGAGACTATGCTGCAGAAGTACCAAACTTAAGGCTGTTCCATGAGTTTCAAGGTTAATTTCCTACATTCACATTTGCACCACGTTCCTGAGAATCTGCTTGCTGTTGGTGGAGTGATGGGTGAGAGATTCCATCAAGAGATCAAAGAAATGGAAAAGCGTTACCAAGGAAGATGGAATACTACAATTATGGAGGACTATTGCTGGATATTGCACCTAGATGATCCCAAAAGAGCATATGCACGGAAAAGCGTGAAACAGAGCATGGCTGGTCCAAAGAGACGTCGACATAACGACTAAAATCGTGAGTTTTTTATTTTCTATATTCTATTACATTATGTCTATTAATAATCCGTAAAATAATACGTTTTATATGAAACAAACCTATGTCACTCTGTCATTAAGTCTCATATTTGTGATATTTTTCGACATATAACTACATTTGGCAAATTACGACTTACAAAAAATTCTGGCGTGACGGAGAGAACCTACGCATATTGTCGGGTTCAGCGCACCAACATACATTTGATTCAATCATCAAACGTTAAAAATAGAACCATCGCAGGCCAGTGTAATTTATAGATAACCAAATTCATGAGCCTAGAATAGAAAATCACGCATAGACTCAAGCAAAACGAATGCTACTGAGCTCATGGTGCTAGTGAGTGAATGCTAGTGAGCTCATGGCAATTTTAAGTTATGAAAATTGACACTCACTACCTACTACGTATCCCCGCCACAAATACGTACAAGACATTCCTTTTCCGCCTTAAACAAGATTTTGTTGGGAATTCCAGAGGACAGAAAGAGATTCTGCTTGGCGATTAATATCAATTGCAAAGGAATTAGTATATAGTATTCTCGTGAAATGACGTTTTATGACGACGTTATAGATAACTTCACAAACGAAAATAGACTTCTGGCACTTCATTTTAAGTAAGGTAAGATTTTCTTATGGTTTGTAACAACATATCTTCTTTGCATCAAAAAATTTTATCTGCGTATTTATTTTACTCTTTCATGAGGTTCCAGGCACACCACTGATTGCATTATATTCTTTTTGGTGCCCTTGCTTTGGATGCATAATATATGTCCATATTATGAAATAAAGAGTGGTTAAAAATCTCTATAATAACCCCATAGCTACTGAAATACTAGAGCAGGTGAAATTAAATGGGTTAATAATCAAAAAGGTAATTGGATTTGAGCATTTAACATTTTTTTGGATTATAACTGAAATTTCAGCATTGCGGTTAGAATTACGGTCTACAATAGCGTATTAATTTAACATTAATTTAATACATTAATTTTCTTACTCTACTCAAATATTTAAATTATGATAAATTTGAAAATGATAAATTTGCTTCTGATGAATTTTATTTATGCATCCATTAATTACATGAAATTATTGAAGTTTCTCGCATTGTCATTGTAGATTTCCCGTTGTATAATAGCAAAACTCACGTTATTAAAATATGCATTTGGTGCACAAATAATTATGTACTCGTTTTAATTATTCTCCAGGGTGTTTGTGCGATGTATATTTGTTTATTACTTGTTTAACGTTCTATGGTACTAATAAGTTTCGTCTGCAGGTTCGTATTCTTTGATGATGATCACATTCCACCGCGTTGAAACTCGATTTTCTTTAACCAGTAGTCGACAACCTATAGCACGCGTGGCACGTGGAACAATCCTATTTTAGCCTTTTTTAACAAAAAAAGAACGGCCAAAATCCCTCCCCCGAAATATTTTACCCGTGTTACAATGTTTGCAAGTGTAGCCTATTTTAGTCGTTTAACAAAAAAAAATCTATTGGTAATTAAAGAGCTGACATTTTGAAGACTACGCCGTCCCTCTATACAAGATCGTAGGCCTCTTCAGTGTCTAATAAGGCTGTAGTTGCTCAAAATCGTTTCTCTAATGCTCTGTGTGTTATAGTCTCCAAATTTGCCGCTTGCTGTATTGCCGCTAATTTTGGCCTAAACCCTAGTAATTGCGGTGGAATGAGGTCGTGAATCCTGTTTTTATTATTATTTCTATAACTTCAGAAAAACCATTTAATTGACTGATTGGACGCTTATTTGATGGACCTGTAGGATTCTTATCTTTTTTCCAATGGTGATGATAATTGCAATTTTCCACCATTTTGGAAAATAACTGCACACAATAAATTTCTTGATGATTTCAGTGATCGTTTTCGTTGTCTGTAGTGCAAGGAGTTTTTGGGCCATACTGGCTCTCCCACCTTCCCCCGGTGTCTTGCGCGGATTTAGATGTTTCAATATATTATTTCCTTCCTCTTCTCCAACTGCTTTGCATACTAGAAATATTGTGTGTTTTAGCCGAAACTTCACTTGTTCACCGCCTATTCTAATATATTCAGAGTGAGATCCTTGTTGTTATATTGGTTTTAGAATTGGTTTGCGCAAAGTTCGGCTTTGTCTTTGTACTTGTACACCAACTGGCTATTTTTGCAACCAAGGGTACATTCTCCTTTGTGTTTTTTTTCAGCCATTTTAAGAAACGCCAAAGTTTGTTGTCTCCGTCTTTCTAGGAAGCTTCTATAACAGTTTTGTTCCAGGTTTCGTTTCGTTTTTTGTACATATCTTTCTTTTCTTGTTGTGTTTTTAAGTTTAGCCTTGTCATGAGGGTGTCTCGACTGCATGTGTTTTTGCATTAACTTGTTTTTTCTTACAAACATCTGCTTTTCTTCTCTAGTTAAACCCCATCTATTTTCCATGTTAACTGATGTCGTGCTGTGCTTAAGCTTTCCTTGTACTAATTTTGTTAGGAGCTCTACTTTTTGTTCAATCTCCCCCCTGTTTTGCCTATTTTCTGATAGGGGTTCGAAATTGCTCATTTTAAAAGCGTAAACTGAGCAGTTTATCTTGCACGCTTTGCATACATGTTGATATATTTCACCTCCATGCACAGTGAAAACTGATCTGACGATACATTGTAGTGAACATCTGTATCCTTAAGTTTTTAATTTTATGGGTCAGAAAAATGTCAATTACGTCGCCTCTTTGCTTGATTTTGGATGGCAGAACCAGATTTTGGATGGCAGGTTCACTGGTACCAAGTTTTTCCAAGTTACTTGTGTTTTGCCAGAATATATACAGAACATTTCCAGTCGGATTTTTAATATTCTCCAAGACAGATGTTTGCTATTTGAATCCCCACCAGCCATAATTTTTCCATGTTTCATTATTTCTTCAAAATCGTCATTAACTGGTTTTGTTGTGGCAATTAAGAAGTAAAGCACAGCAAATGTTATCATTCCACTTCCAATGCTTGTTTTCACTGCTTCTGCTGCAATATTAAGTGGGTTTATGACCACCTCACAAGAAAAATATTTTTTGCGTATGATAATTGCTACTCCTCAACATTTGCTAGTTTCTTTATCTCTTCTGTAGATGTTGAATTCAGGGATTGTCACTTTCTCTCCTGTATGCAGTTTACTCTCCAAAATGAGTGCAATGACAACGTGTTCTTGCTTAAAAATGTTTTTTAACTCTTGAATACGGCTTCGCATGCCGTTTGCATTCCATGTCTTATTTTTAATTTGGATTTGTTCTCCATTACTGCTTTAATAATCCCTGAAAGTAAACTCAACACTATTTGGCTAAGTTTGTTGTTGAGATCATCATTTGTGCTTTATGAGTTAAGGCCCTGTACCTTTTGAGCAAAACTAATATTTCACTACACTCGTGACTCTTTAAAACTTCTGACATTTTTCTTGTTCTTTTTGCTGTTTAATGAAATCAAGGTTTTTCACACAGTTGCAATCATTTGCTCTATGATTATCAGTACAGTTTGTACACATTGCGCACTCCCTTTTTTTTAGTACATTCCCAATGATTCTCTGCACAGTTTTTTACACACATGACTTGCGCTACATCTATATTGAACATGCGCAAACATCTGGTACCTAAAACATTGCTGTGTTAGCGAACGTTTCGGTTCCGTTGACACTCTTAAGTTCATTACATTTTATACATCAAACAGTTATTTATTGTTGTCTGTTTTCTGAGTATTTACTACAACCAGTTCGAACTTTTAGTTTTATTCCCGATACTGTGAACTGAGTTTACTGGAGTCCCTGTTCTTCCAATTATTCCTTTATATAATCATTGGAAAGGGTTTCCGGGAGTCCTCTCAGTACTATTTTCAATTTTTTTCTTGGACAAATTGATAAGTGTGAAATGTTTCACCCATACTTTCCAAAAGCTTTCTTTTCTTTTTATAGTCCTCAGAACACTATGTAAATAATTTAACTCCTTCATTGCAGTATTTGGCTGAATCCAACTCTATATGATTGAGGTCCGTATATTTCCAAATATTTCCATAATTGTTGTGTTTGTGTACTATAATTGAAGGATGCTTCCTGACTCTAGTGCCACTATTGCTTTGCAATTCTTTGCTACTTTCGGCATATTTACTTAAAACTTTTGGTGGAAGCATTAGGTTTTCGCCTACTGTTATATTTTCGTTCGTAGCTCACAGTGAAGGAAAATTTAAATTTTAAGATTCTGACATTGGAATATCAATACCTATACTGTTGGACTAAACTTGATAAGAATTTGATAAATTCACTGTGGCTAAATTACTACAGTATTTTTAGAAATCTCTATTTACTTTGATATAAATTTTCTAAATATGTATATTCTTTACTTTGGTAAGCCTACTGGGCTTCTAATTCCTTATTATGTAATTTTTTCGTTTCTAAACGCTTTCATATTTTACTATTTTATTTAATAGTTCATCAAAATCTTCTTTTGAAATCATATTTTTAGTTTTGCACTATATTTTAAATATAAAAGTTTACTTAATTAATGCACGTCCGTTTGAAATAATTTTAATCAATTTAGTACAAATGTCACTATAGCCACTATCTCAAGGGTGGTTTCAGTCATGACTAGAGATACTAAAAGGTAATGTTATTTTAATTAATTAAAGTAAAACACTAAAGGAACCTTAAGGCATATTCTAACACCAGGTACAACGGTACTTGAAAGTATTTTGCAACGAATGTATTGAAAACTAATTAAGAGACTCTGTTTTATATTCAAATCGCTCAGCTAATATGACTCATATATTTGCTCGAATCTAACCCTCATTCTATGTCAGACAGAATCGAGCTGCAGACTTAAATATTTCGGGGGCATGATAGCAAATACAGTAAACATCAGGGAACAACACCAGAAAAAGTTCATGAACGAACTAAGACTGTTTCAAAAGACAAGAAGGAGCATGCTACAAAAGATTTTCTATATCGACTTGACTGGAGTGATGATCCCGTCTCTGCAATAATAATAATAATAAAAATAATAACCCCGTCTGGGGTACTGGCCAACTAGGAAGTATGGGAACCCAGGGAACCTCCTGGCAGTCGAATAAGTAATGGAAACGAATGATAAATGAATAACACAATTTTAAGAGAATTTCGATTTAATGAAAATTAATAAAGGAATTGTTAGTACATGTCAAAAATAGAAGTTATAATTTTCAGAATTACCAATACATGAAACCCTTTCAAATAACATTTTAAATTATAGGATGATTTTTGCCAAGAAACTTAACCATCTTCTTAAAACTGATACATGAACAATTAAAATCAACCCCTAGCGCATAATTCAATAATAATTAATATTCAGACTTACATGTTGGTATTCACAACTTCGGACGACATTTTATTGTCGCGCACTACTAACTGATTTTACGTTTCTAACTGAATAACTTATCGACTCAATACTGAATCTTGAATTTTTGCCTAACGGCTGCAAATCTAATTTATATTCTCTAACCCTTTCTGCCCCGCATTAAGTCTTCAAACTATTCCCCTGATTTCACATTCCAATTGCTTGAGTAAAAGAGTAACTCACTAAAACTTCTAATGCATTTTGTTCGCTGAAACGAATCTTAGAATATAAGGTAACCAGCGATGCCTAACTTCTTCGCTTTTTTTATAACTACAATGGTTATCGACTTTAATTAAATTTATATTATTTCTACTTAATTGTGGTTGTGCGACACTATTATTGTAAGTTTATTTTTTATTTTATAATTTGCTCCTGAAATCGTACTTTATACGACCGCAGGGCAAAAAAACACTATAGTCTTGAATCACTTCAAATTCACAACTTTACAGCAGCAATCAAAAATGTGTGTAGTGTATATAGCCGCTCATCTCACTTTGCAGAAGTGCAAAAGCAATATATATATATATATATATATTTTTTTTATACAAAGAAATAACTGATTAAAGATAATAAAAAGTTAGAAAAAGTTTAAGCATCCCTTGACTATATTGTCGTCTCAACTTCGTCCCACCCAGAGTTAAATCTGTTCGAACATATTCGACTTCGTGTTGGCACTTTGTCTGAAACATACATTTATGCAACAGTATACTGTCACTTTTATTTTCATTCTCTTTGGCTTATGTGGACTGAACCACTGAACAAAACGTATCAAAGGATTGCTTCTGGCTAAAATAGGATCATATTTAATACATATACGACACGGAAGGGAACAAATATATAGATTTATATTATACGTAAAGTACTCAACAGAGATTAGATTGATTAAAGCTATACTATGCATATAATGTTTTTCGTAATACATGTTACCCGTTTGATCCTGTTGCATTTTAGAGAAAGTAAACAAAATACTGATTCAAGTTGGAAATAAATGAAAAATAATTGTTGTTCTGTTATTTTCTTTTCTATAATATATAAAACTAATTGGATTAATTAAATTA
This sequence comes from Adranes taylori, assembly GCA_009867245.2. Taxonomy (NCBI): domain Eukaryota; kingdom Metazoa; phylum Arthropoda; class Insecta; order Coleoptera; family Staphylinidae; genus Adranes; species Adranes taylori. The sequence continues at coordinate 13,770 of WYDF02056468.1, forward strand.
CTGCTTTCTGACAAAACTAAATCAAGTCACAAAGTTTCTTTTATTAATTAGTTTCTATGTGAGGTCTTTGGTGACTCTATAAAAAGTAGCGACTTTATTATACTATTACATCAATGCTAAATTTAACATGGACATATTCTTTTAAAGAATTAATTACTATTATAATAAACATAATGAAAATTATCTTCGCTGTGTCTTTGTACAAACTAACCCATCTCTCCTTGATGACTATTGACATAGGATTCTCATTAATTCAATTAATTAATAATCGCAATATGCAATTCCTTAATAAATCATAAATTAAATGAGAAATCCTCTAATATATCTAAATTGACTAATCTAATTCATCAAAGAAATATAATATTTTGGCATCAAAGTCAATATAATGCAATACACAACCTAACCAACCAACTATCAATATTATAACAAATTTGTTAAATCAAGAAAAACTGTAAACTATTCAATATAATCGTAATAGGTTAACAGAAAAAGTCCAGTTAACGGTTAAGAAGAAGACACAGTTTCCTACAACGTATACACAAGTAAAGATCAAACAGATTTCGCCGAAACGAGTAAGCGTACACACCCAAAGCGGCATATGTCGTCAAAGCATTGATGCTCACCGCCGGTAATAAAACGAAAGCGGCAATCATTGATGTATAGTGTACGAGATTTTTTCACGTCTCCGATATGGGCAACGACTCTTTTTCTTATTACAATAACATTTTTAACGATGTCCTTTGTCAGTGAATATTTGTATCGACGAGAATCACGTCAAGTATTTCACCTACCATATTTTCTATATGACGAGTGAGCTTTTACCCTTTTGGGATTCAACAAATCTGATTGGATATTAGTTTAACCCATTTTTTAAGGAGGCGTTTTCTATACGATACTTTGGGATTTTGACCGGATCAAGCTACTATTTCCATCGCTTGTGTAACCCACCACCATTTATAAACTTGCATTTCACTAGATAACCGTCAGCAAAATAATACAGCTTTGATCCTAAATTTTCTTAACTTATCAGAAAGAAATTTTTGATTGGTCGGAAGTAAAACCTTCCTAAAAATTTTGTGGCATAAGCTCCTTTCAAACTCCGCCTTTTTTACGGCAGCGCCGTCGAAAGCTATCGGATTAGGTAAGACGCCGCAGCTCAAGGGATCCATCAGGTGTAGCCTCCTTTCCCAGAAAATTCGCAGAAAAGAAACCATGCAGGCCAGTGATCCTCAGACGCAATTTTTGGGTTGTTGTCTTTGGATGGCTGCGAGAACCCAATCGCGCTAGTCCAAAGCTTTAATTCTGAAATAAGACCTAACGAAATAAATAATCAATTTTCTTTTGATCAGCGAGAACTATCGCAGCTATAAATTGATCTGATCCTAAAGTACTATAGTAAGATTTCAAAGATTCAATCAACATATTAAATCTATGAATAAAACAAATAAGTAAATTAAAATTCTACAAAATGAAATTCAACTTCTATGAAACAAAACAAAGTTGAGTATCAGACGACACATCTTCTGCTGAATATTTCGATTCCCAAATCATCACTTTCTTCTACTCTTTTCTCATATTATTTTCCCATTATCCTTGGCATAGATATAAGATATGGAGAGTCGCTCGAGAAGAAGACGTTACCTAGATAGCACCGAATTTCGAGAATACAAAGTCATCACCGACGACAGTTTAAGTACTTCGGCAGAGGTCAAATTCATTCCGTCAACGCAAATTATTAGTCAATATCCGCAGCATCATTATCCATTAACAAAAAGCATATTGTCAAAGCATTTCAATGCATTTCTAAACCTGCGCGTATATCTACGAAAACTCTACCATAGCAGCGCATCGATAAAATTTTACATCTGCCAATGCATCGTACTATATCCATGTATTATTCAACCAAGCATATTTAGTTCGTCACTATTTATTTGCTTAATTATTTTTTTAATGGAAGAAGAGATCTGGATCATCCTAACAAATTTTGAATTATATTTAGAATCAGCATTATTGTCAGTCATTTAAAATCTCGCTTCGAGTGATATATTTGCAGTTATAAATACTAGAATAATAAACCAAAGTATTTAAACTTGTTATTGCCTTGCTGTGTTTATTATATAAGAAATTGAGTACTTTATTATAAGAATTAAGATCAAACGAATTCCTAACCCAACCCTGAATCTCATGCAAGGCCAAATTATGTTACAAACAGAATAAAAATATAAAAACAGTATAGTAGTTATAAACAATTTACGATCCTGCTTCAATTAAGTCTATTAAGTTCAATGAAACTAGTAATACTATTTGATGATGTAAATAACCTAACTACCAAACCCTATAAATCACCTGCCCATCAGCTCATCACCGGTAAAGTTCACCAGTTCTCGTATTTGCATCCGCTTTGCCGCGGCCTTCGGGCGCTCCTGGCTCTTCTTATACAGCTTGTAACCATCCACTTCTAGACATAGACCTCTTCCATTTGTATCCACATCATTCTCTCATGTGCAATTAATATCCACTTTTTCCCCGCGTTGCGCTGGATGTCCTCAATCCACCTTGTCTCTGGTCGACCTCTGCTCCTCTTTAACTCTCATGTTCTCCATTGTATCAAGGTCTTAGTCCAATTAAGATTACCTCTCGCCACCTGACCCGCTCACTGCCATTTCAGCTTGCCATTCACTACATTCATGACTCCCCTTCTCCTTCTGATATCCTCCTTCCAGATTCGGTATCTGAAAAACTCTAAGTTGTTGGCTCACTCTTTGGGAAATTCGTAATAGCGCAGCTTGACAAGCGACGTAGATGCCTTTTCCGTGGCATTCTTGAATCATTCCTTGAAAAATTTCTACTTAGAAGGTAATATGAAATATTTAAACTGAAACAGTGTAGAGAATAAGCTTGTAGCTTATTAGTGTGTTAGTACTGATAGAAGCTCACTCATAATCTAACAGAAACAAGGCCCAAAATGTGTCTCGTTGACAATGGCTTAGATGTGGGTTTTTATATGAAATTAGAGATCTTTGGCATCCGGCATAGACAGCGGCAGTTTCGATTGTTGCCGGTGGTGACTAGGCTGGCCTTATCCGAAATTTCTGCTAAAATCTTGGAGAAGGTAGAGTTTACCTCGAATAAACGATGTCCTTTCGAACGTTGCAAATTTTAAGGAATAATTTTGCATTACATCCCTGCCAAGAGTTTACCATTCTATACTTATAGTATAGGGATCTCTCCAATCATATTTAATCACATTAATCCCATCAATCGATCGACGGCAGCGACTCTTGCGTGGAAAGCATTCAAAACCGCGTGCTTGACTGACGAACAATAGAAAGCTTTGCACGCTCACAATATTCACTAAACTCATTGAAAGCTGTCCGTCGAAAAATACAATATATCGAAAATTTTAGCAGACCAGGCCACGCAAAGTTCAATAAACTCATAATAGGAGGTCGTAAACACCTCTCTCCCTGTGGCAATGAACGCAAGTGCAACAAACTTACTAAGGGACATTTATTTGAAAACAAAGATTTGCCAAAAGGGAAAGTCTATAATAAAAAAATTAGCAGCGAAAAATAAGACGGCATACAAGAGAGACCTTGATATGAGAATATCCAATCTTGATATGTACACTTTTTGCTCATATTTTACATCGACAAAAAATCACAGAAACCGTGAAAAACATCAGGCTAGGGCGAAACGCTACAAATTGTTTAAATCCCTTCTGAGAGATATTCTCGTTCGACATGAACAAAACAGCAAACTGGAAGGTCATTCAAATATGCGAGAAACATATTCTTCGGCTTTTTTTCTCAGCTGGGTCTCCCTAACACATGAACATATCATCCTCTCTTGATATGTACCCTTTTCGCTCATTTTTACATCGACAAAAATCACAGAAAACGTGATAAAGATCAGGCTAGGACGAGGTTCTACAAATTATTTAAATCCCTTCTGACAGATATTCTCGTTCGACATGAACAAAACAGCAAACTGGAAGGTCTTTCAAATACGCGAGAAACATATTCTTCGGCTTTCTTTATCAGCTGACTCTCTAAAACACGTGAATGCGAAATTTGTAGTGTGGTTTTGCGGCACTTGACACCAACTCCGACTTCCCTCCACTTAAGTGCACGAAGGAGACGAATGCTGTTTAGTTGGAGGCCTCGAGTGACAATTCTAAACGTAGAGTTCGCTAATTGTATGTATGAAAAAACTTGGCCTTATACCTCGAATTTTTTTTCCTCGTTCTAATTGTTTTACTTAAATATCAATTCTTGATTTACCTAATTATCGAGTTATTTATTTGTTTGATTGTTTGTCAATTAAGAGGCTGTTGACTCTTTATTTAATTGATTGTTTTAATCATTTATTGACTGGTTAAAGGCTGTGATGATATGTCGATAACAACATAGAAGTCTGGATTTCTAGGTCCGTCTTTTTTTGCATGTAATTTCTATAAGGCAAAACTAAAAATTTTATTTTCGAAAAATCTATGGATTTTTAAAAATTTCGACATTTTTTTTAAAGTAAAACTAATCGTATAGTAAATACAAAATCGTATTTTTCTTGGATTTATAGAAAATTGACAATTGACAACCTTTTTAGAAATGGTTTTTTTTTAGCAAAAAATGTCGAAAATTTGATTATCTCATATGGAAAACACCCTATTTTTAGCCTTGTCCGGGAGTTGTCATTTACTCCAGAAAGGCTAAAATAGGATACTTCCAAAATTTTTATGGCAAATGTTTACGTTTCTAGTTTATAGTAGACTATGTTATGCGATACTAGAGTGATATTGCAACATTTGAAACTGTTATTTGTTTGAAGATGCATGACTACATGAAGGATGTCTTGTTAGACTACATGATGGATGTCTTCGTCTTGATCTGATCAAGACTATAAAGATATTTTAATATTCATAAAACTGTTATAATATTGATAGCATAATTCAAATCATAGACGACATTCTTTAATTCGAATTCAATTCTCATGCTATTGTAAGTTATCTCACATCCATTATATTCTCCTCTCCGTTTACATTTTGTATACAAAACCGTGATTTAGAAGACCTAAAATTAGTAACTCGTTCCTTTAACAAATATTTGAAGTTTATTACAGACTACATTTTGATGTACTAAGCACACATTGATTTGAAACTAAACTTCGGATTAAAGTTTTGTAAATGCTGAGTAATATTGTTTTCAGAGAAGTTATTTTGCATAATATGCAGTAAGTTCCTACGGAAAATAGTCGCAAATTATATGCTTGCTGTAAGGTTAAAATCTCATGTACAGTAGATTCTCCATTCAAAAACATAATTTTCATCTTGAAGAGTTGCGATTTATATCTTGAAAAGTCCGTTTCTCAAAACAATGTACTCGTTTTATATGGAAATCAATTTTGAAAATAACAAGTTATCGAAAAATAAAAAGTATACTTTTATTGTGCTTAGTATACATATAATATGTACGTTGTACAGCATACGTTGTTTCGTAGTGAAAACCTGGAGGCTTTGTGATCTGTAAGTCAGAAATAGTTTGCTTTTTCATTACTGCTGTAATTTATATACTCTATTTGACTAACTTAATTGTAATGAATGAAATACAATTTATCATCTTAACCCTTCCTATTCTCCGTTTTAATTTTGTTTTTTTTTCCACTACTTTTTCTCTAATTTCTCCTCTGATAAATAGATATAAATAAATATTAAAAATTAATATGAAAATTAACAAAAAATAGTATCGGAATAACTGGCATACTTTTGGCGAGAAATCTGTTGACTTCGCTCAAATCGGAGCCAAATATTATTAATGTTGTTTTTGTACTTGCTACTGAGAGTTTCTTTGATGTTGACTGCATCATGTATACGACTTTCACTTATACCAAGATACAGATATCTCTCATCAACCTTAAGGTGTGAGAAGATCCATCGGCAAACCTAATATCTGCCTTTTCTACATCCGGTCTTCCTTTACTGAGATGAATCACTGGATCATCTTAGTGTACCTGGTGACTATGTTTAAGGAGTTGGTTAACTCGTTTTCGCTGGGAAAGTAAAGTTTCAAGTCATCCATATAAAACAGATGAATTACACTGTGTATCTGGCTACCAGGTTTTCCACATGGACACCCTTTCAACGACGTAAAGCTACGGACAGAGGGAGTAGTGAAATGCAAAGGGCTTAGGGAATCGCCTTAAGAAGTCCCTTTTGTAACGGACTGGGCTTGTTACATTGTTTTTCTTGTCAGCTTTTTAATGATATAGCGAGTTGACCATTGTGACATAACATAAGTGTTTGTGTGCAATTCACTAATCTGTCGTAGGCTCCCTAATAGTTTGATAATCAAACTATGTGAAGTGGTTCAAATAACTTCTTGTAATCAAACGAGGTTCAAATAACTTCTTATATTGCATTGTGCCTTGAATGACGCAACGATGAAGTAGCATCTGGCTTTCGAAAGAAACACTCCACAGAAACAGCGATTCAACTGAATTATTAGAGACTTAACACACAAAATAGTTAATTAAAATATATAGTAGAAGTGTTTATCAATCTGAAAAGAGCATTTGGAACGATTGACAGGAATATATTACTAAAAAAGCTACATGAATTGAAGCCAAAGTCTATCTGGTTAATAGACTCTTTGAGTGACAGACATCAAGTAACAAACATCGCAGATAAATAATCATCACAACAAAGACTAAAATATGGTGTACAATAAGGATGTAAACTCGGTCCACTGCTGTTCATCTTACTTATTAATGATTTCCCCGAAATGGTGGATTATTGTAAAACAAAGTTATTCGCAGACGACACACGTACATTGAAGGATGAAGCAAAGAAGATTTAATTCATAGAATTAACAAAGACTTAGAAATAATAAGTGACTAGATTACAATAAACAAATTAACACTCAATACCCAAAATACCAAAGCAATGTTTATAAATTTAAAGGAAAATGAAAACATGCCTAATGTCTAAGTTAGGACAGGGACATATTGCTTAAATATTTCATTTTTTCTTGTCGTTCATCAATTTCATTAACTTCATTTAGACATATTAATTCTTTATATTATCTTTGAAAATCAGCTAAAAACAACGCAATCACAATAATATATGTTTCTGCAAGTATTGTTAATATTTCGAAATAATAATTTAACAACTAAAATCACCGACCAGCAGTGGTGATGATTCAAATCGTACTATAACCATATGTATTACATACGGTGCAACGAGACACCATTCATTTTAAATATTTAATGTATACAAGAGTTGTACGTGACCGTACAGCAGTTCATATCATTTCATTTACCTACTATTGACGTTTCTTAATAACCTTATATTAATATATATAAAGGCTGATTTATTTTAATAAATTTGAGATTATCATGTTAGCATTAGTATAGTGTGTTTCACTAAACTCACGTCGGTCTAAGGGGTGCTTGGGGTGCAGAGTAGTTAGATTGATTGCTTGCTAATTTCAAACCAACGAAAATGTAACATACCATTATCCTTTTGTACATGGTCCTTCGAGGAAAAACCAGTACTGAAATTAAATTTAAAATAAAAAGGTTTCAATTTAAATACAAACAGATTTTTGAAATGAATGGAGAGGAAATTGAATGTGTAAAAATCATGAAACATCTGGGAGCCACGTTAATAAAATAAATATCAGCGTTGAATAAGGTCAGACATCTAGTGCCAGTAAAGTTGATGAAATCGATTTACAATGCAATAGCAATACCACATTTGATATACTGTAGTTCAGTTTTATACCTTGCACCGAAAACAAAGATTGAGGAAATACAAGTCTAAATAATCAAGACAACAAGAGTATTCTAATTGCTGACAAAGAAACTGATATACTATAGGAGCTGGAATGGAATACAGTAGAAAACTAAGTACAGAAGAATGGAAGGACCTTAATCTAACAGATTGAAAAGAATCTTCTACCAAGTTTCTTAAAACAAGATACATGTAAATTTAAGGAGACGCATAGTTTTGACACAAGAGTTGCAGAATACTTTATAATATGTCATAAAAATAAAAAGTCTTTAAAAACAGTCTTTTTGACAAATGACTGTCACAACACAAGAAAGTAGAAAAATCTTTAAAATCAATAAAAGTTATTACGAGGTTCCGAGAAACATTAATTTCATCGTATTCAAATAAATAAACCTTAACCGTATAAACAATAACGTATAAGCAAAAGTGATAAAATAAAATAAATAGAAAAAAGAAGAATAGCTCTATTGAATAGCTAATAAACAATTACAAATACAAATACTTTGACTAAAACAGCTTTCTAAACTATATGTATAGCTATAGTAAATGATAGTAAACTTTTATAAGTAGATGCTTTTCAATATTAACATATTGCAATATTACTTGAAACTCCAATGATCTGGAGAAGATTGCTTCTAAAATAAAATTAATGGTGTGACACTTGGTTTGTGGAGAAGTTTGAAAGTTATAAGTTTCGAAGTTTGTTATCTCTTTGAGTAATATTAACTTCGACTATAAAACCTTCGTGCTGCACAAATAAAATTAAACTAACTTGAACTGTATTTAAGATACATAAATAAAAATTATTTGTCATTAAATTAAACTTTATACTCACGTAGGATATAATTTTATCTTAAATAATGTTATTGTTCTAAAGGCATTTCATATCCATCAGTTTGTGAACGCAACTACACTAAGTGGACCCATTGATCAGTGAATTTTATAATATGTAAATTACAAATTTAGATCATCTCCTTCATCAAACGTCGGACCGTCGCGTGGTGACTACAGTGGACATTGATGCAGCATCCTGCGCCAGACCCACATTTCAAATGCATCAATTCTTCTCCTCTCAATGGAACGTATTACCCAGGTCACTGAAGCATACAAAAAAACGAAAAAAACCACCAGAGCGTATACAAGGCTTGCCTTCGATTTCCTAGTGATATTTCGAACTAGCCAAAATTTGGAAAAATGTTTATTAGTTTTATCATGGCCAAGCGAGCAATTTCAATTCCCCGTCTTATTTCCAATTCGACAGAGCCAGACTTATGGATCATGGAGCCCAAATATACAAATTTTTGGACGACTTCGAAATTTTTGGTTGCCTATTTTTGATTTTCGTTACTATCATGAGTTTTGTTTTATTCGCATTTATTTTGAGAATATTTTTTGAGAGAAAAAATTTAAAATTGGACAAAAATAATAAATAAAAAATTTTATTTTGAGCTCACAGTCTCGGCTTACGCCTTCCAGTCTCTGAAGAAACTCTAAAAGCTTTTCGGTGCTGTTAGCTATTAGAAGCGTATTATCCGTAAATCGAAGGTTTGAAAAGCGCTTTCCACCAACCTTGACTCTTACGTTCCAGTTCTGTAAAGTGCGGCGCATCGATATTTCTCTATAGATGTTGTAGAGTAGAAGTGAAAGCCTTTTCTAATGCAACATTTTTTGGAAAATGTGATCGATTTTAACGACCACTTGCAAATTCTCATACAGGCATTTGACGAGAGTAACAAGATGGCATGGTACTCCAAATTCTGATAAAGGGCTATCAGACGCTTTCTCGTAATACATACATCGGTTCCGAGTATATTCGGGACTTTTCTACAAGATATTTCGAATTAAAAATTTTTTCTCAACTACCTCGTCCTTTCATAAATACGGCTTGTTCTGGAGCTATTTGATGTAGCAAGAAGGCTTGTAATCGCGCTTGAAGAATTTACAACATAATCTTGCCGGAATGTGATATCAGGACTACCAGACGATAGTGCTGAAAGACTGTTTCTGACCCTTTCTTATGTAGGGGAAGCAATACTGAAGTTGACCAACCCCCTGGCCATAAGCCTGTTTTCCAAATATTGTGACATAATGTGTGCACGATTTTTTATTCCCTTTCGTCAAGAACCTGCAAGACGTCTGCCGATATTCTGAAGATACCTACTGCTTTACCTTCTCTTAATTTATCAATTGCGACTTTCACCTCATCTAACAGTATATACGCTTCCGCCTAATTATTCTCAGGTCTCCACAAATAGCAATCGGTCAGCATACACCAATTTGGCCGAGTTCTGTGTTCAAACAAACATGTTGGTATTTAGTTGCCCAATGTCGGGGTTTTCACTCCTGAGTGATGAACGTATCTTCTTGAACAGGTTTTTGGAGTTATTGGTTTCAGAGAAATTCTGAATTTCTATACAAACATTCATCTGATATTTATTTTTGCGCGTAGCTTGTATCTCCCGAGTTAACGATTGGTACAGTTCCAGAATACTATTTAGACCGCGGAATTAGATGCTCTTTTGTTCCCGAATGAGGTTTATCGTTTCCGTTGATAACTAGCGCTGTCTAATAGTATTAAGGTCTTCTTGGGGTGTTTCTTCTAAAGTTGTAACTACTTTTTCACAATCTGCAATATATCTTCAGTATTTTTTGTTTGAATTTCTTCAAGCTGATGTTTGATATTGCGAATGACGTTATTGTTAAAAGGTTTGTCCTGATCATCGCTGAGCCTGGGCAGACTTTTTATTTGGTTTCACCTACAGATTTTACGTTTTCCTCAACACACACTTCAGCAGTTGATGATCACTTCCACAATCTGCAGACGGCAACGTTTTCGCCGATGACTTACACACCTGTTTAATCAAGATGTAATATACTTGATTCCTCGTGTGCCCATGAGGAGATCTCCAGGTTCATCAATCAAGATAGATGTCAGAAAATGTTACATTTTGCTCCTATATTTATAACGATTATTAAACGCACAAAAATCGTGGACGTGATCGCCACCCCAAGTTTCATATACTGGAAGTCCACGTCCCGTTTCATCTTGCAGAAATCTGAATCTTTTAATTCTGACTGTCAGCTTATAACTCGTCTACTAAATGCAATTAGCACAACAGTTTTTTAGGGTAAATCAATCAAAATTAGTCTAACCTATAAATCGCTTACCCTATGAATCTCCCGGTTCCCATATTCCGCTGTTCGATTTTCCATGGCATATGATCGCTTTTAACTCTCTTTTCGACTAATTTCTAAAAGAACAGTATAGCGTGCTTCGCACCTCAGACTGCCTTGGCCTTGTGAATTCGTTTCTGCATGAATTCGCTTACCCATTGATTCCGTGATCACCATATTTGCCTATGGCGCGGACAGCTTCACGCCATAGGCATTACACAATGGAATTATACATATGATTTATACAAATATAACTAAACGACCGTCCACTCAACCACCCACTGTACGACCACCATCATCAACATATGTAGACACAACAACATGCGTCACCGTCGCAGGTGTAGCAAGCGCTGACGTAGAAAGGAGAATCACAAGGTCGTATGCGAAACGCATTAGACAATAAGTTTCAGACTTTCTCTAAGCCTCGACAATGCCAGATGCGACATTGGCGAAATGCTGGCACACTGAAATGCCTACCACGCGAGATATAACCCTGAATAAATACAACTATTCAGCAGATTACTCTC
>WYDF02056480.1:0-11907 GCA_009867245.2 Adranes taylori
AATAGGGTGGCCGTTAGATGGATGGTATGTAAACATAAAGGCGAAACAGTGGAGTATTGGAAAGATTGAACAGGTAGTAGAAAGGATGAAGGATGTTGATACATAGGAAAGGAAAGTAAGAATTAGGACTAGGAAATATAATTGTAGATATACATAAGTGAATAAGAGTAGAACAAAGTATACCAGAACACGTAGTGACTAGAATCAGTATGACAAGAAAAGAGGATGAATGCAAGATTTTGATCTGGATGTGAAGATAGGGGAATAGATGTAATCGATAAGAATGAGAAATTGCGCAGATATGCGGTAAATACGAGTAAAGATGAAATTATTGAATGGAAAAGTGTGAAGCGTTGAAATGGAATAAAAAAGAGAAATTATTTGCGAGAAATTAGCGACATGTAGGACACGTGGGGTAGAGGATTAGAAATAATAATAAAGATAAGGACGGAAATAAATAAGTGGAGAAAATAAGGAAGGTAAGAAAGATACTTTAGTATTAACTGCCGGTTAGTAATTTTTAATAATAAATCAAATATGTAAAATGTTATATAATAGTGTCAAATTTATTATATGTTAAAACTATTTTATATTTAAAAGTGTAATTTAAGAACATTTTGCATTTGTTTAACTTACAAACATTTTTCAACACCTGGATCACTGTTTTCTTCAAGAAGTTTCTTCAAAGCTAGTTGCAAGTCTTCGTTCTGAAACAGTGCATTATAAAGAACTTCGAATAGCATAAAGTTCTTTCCAGAAAAAAAATATTAATAATATAATAAAGAGACTTCTAGATTATTTCTAGTTCTGAATATCTGTAATACCTTACGAGTCATGTAATACACGTGTAACACGCGGGACCTCTAACAATTTGAACCATACCACTTACTTGTGTGTTACATGTAAAAAAATAGGTGCGCTGTTTGTGATTACAGTACTTAACAGCAATTACAATCATATACATAATGTGGGCCACTAGACTGTCCATCAAACATAGTTGCTCTACGGCGAGCGTACAAAAAGCACATAAACCTGGTACTACGTGCACCATGGAATCTAATTGAGACTAGAATCTACGGTGTGGGACGGCGAAACGGCTTAAATTTATATAAACTGTACCAACAAACGAGTAAGAGTGCACTTCTAGATGATGGGATTCCATGTTGCGAACTCCAGGATCAAAATCATGATATCAAGATAAAATTCATGATAGCGTGATGCTGAAAGTTTGCAAAGCAAACCCTGCTACTAAGTAATAGTTTTGTTGTGTTCCAATTAATGTGAATTCCAATTAATGTCTGGCTTTAATGTTGCGATTGATGTAAGTTTAAAGTTTTTAAGGCGGCGTTACACGATGTCAGTAACTTGTATAAGTCACTAAAGTCCAGTACTAAAAGCAAATGCTTTGTAATTTAGTTGTATTTACATGGTACCAGCAACTTGTTTAAGTAACTTACATAAGATGTAACATTACTATTTACAGTTTCATAGTGTGTAAAGAGATATAGTAAGTTGTGTAAATGAGGTGTTAACTGACAGATTGCAGAATGAGTTAGCAGCTAATCCCAACAAACGGATTTGAGTAAGAAAATGGCTTGCAAGGAGAGGCACTCATATTGCATCTAACATGCTTTTAAAACATCTCGTCATTGAAGACGATGGGGAGTACAGAAATTGTATGAGAACGTTTCCGGTTTTCTTTGACATACTTCTAAATAAAATATCGCCAGCTGTACAGCGTTGTGATACCACAATAAGAATGGCTAAACCTGCCAAAATGAAATTAGACATTACCTTGTACGAAATTCACAACACCATTTCCGTGTTTCCCTATCTGCAATTCCAAAATTCATCCCAGAGGTATGCAATGCTATCGACAACGCATTAAAAGATTTTATAAAGGTAAGAATTATTTTATTTTTTTTGTTTTGTTATAAAAGTAAAAATACAGTTTTTTAAATTCTACTTACAATTATTATTATCAGGCTGCATGCCAAAAAGAGTCTCATAAGTTTGGGAAAGAATGGTTGAGTTCCTGTTAGTTTCCAGTTCTGTAGATACTTCTGGAGTTTGTGGAGATATGACAGTTTCGTATGATTGCGGAGACATAAAGGTCTTCAATGTGCTGCATCTTGAAGAGCTTATTGACGTATTTGAATTTTCTATATTTTCCAGCTTGAAACGTGTCACAAGTTGTTACATTTTATCTTGAGCTGTAATGGCTTGTGAAAGTGGCAACTCTCCTAATTCCGCTGCCACACTTTTCCCGAAAATGTCGAATTTATTTACTGATGAATGATTAGATTCCATAATTTGTATACATGTCGCTAAAATATTTAAGTCCTTACTGCAGATAGCAACTTCTTTAACCTTTGTTTTTGCTATTTCCTGATGTTTGGGGATAGAGTACTACTGCATGTATCATCTCTTTAATTTCATCTTGTGTTGTCTGTGATTTTTTTGTTTGTTGCTCTGATTCAGAATTATGTAAGCTGAAAAAATTTTATTTATTGAAATCTCTTAATAATCTCTAATAACAGAGTGATTTGTAATTTGATACATTTCTCGCAAAAGATTATTGTAACAGTTGTTTGTGATATTTGTTACACAGATATTTTATTAATCTATTAAAAATATTGCCAGAGAAATTAGCTTTTAAAAATTAGAAAGTGAATTAGACAATAAGGCAGACATTTTGGGAAAAAAACACAGTATTTAAGAAAATTCAAAAAATTACAAATTTTATAATTTAAGAGAAAGTAATATAATAATTTTGTTTTAGGTTCCAAAAACTAGCAAAGAATGGAATGCCATTGAAAGTGATTTCAGGCATAGATGCAATTGTTCAGCATGCTGTAAAGGACAATATAAAGGACAACTGTACAGGACAAAGCTGTATCATTTTGATGGAAATTTCAGATGGAAATCATAGTTTTACATATATTGATGTGGTTTGCAGCGGACGTGCATCAGATGAAGGAGTTTTTGGACACTGATGGAGAATTTCTTGTAGGAGCTAATACTTTCCCGTTGAAGCATTATTTACTTAAGCCGTATTCAAAAAAGTACTTACCGTTGAAGAAAAAATCTCCAATTATAGATTGTCTCGTGCAATTGTCTCGTGATTGTCTCGTGCGGGAAATATTTTTGGCATTTTAGTATCCAGATTTCGTGTGTTCGAGAAACCCATATTTTGTGGACTATTTATTAGTTGATAAAATAGTTAGAAAGTGTAGTGCCTTGCATAATTGGCTTAGAAGCAATTCTGTAAATGACTATGTAGCAAAGTGATGATAAAGAAGTAATTGATCAAGAAAGAATAGTTCTTGGAAACTGGAGGTCAGAAGTGGCATGTTTGCCATCAATTTTATATGCAGGAAGTAACCATTCATCACAATTTGCAAGACATTTAAGGGAAAAATATAAAAATTATTTTACTTAAATAAATTATACGAAAATAATTTTAGTAAATTTACTTACCAAATTACTGCATGTTTCTTTTCTCTTATTCATGTTTTATCAAAACGTATGGATTATTGTAAACCATTTCATTTTGGGTTTATATGTATCATCTACTCCTGCTCCAGAAGTTGCGATTTTCTAATTTTTACCTTTTCTTGCAGATATGTCTTTTGCCTTCTCTTGCAGATATGTCGACCTCAGGTTTTTTATTTTGTTTTTTACGTCTATAAAACCAACATCTTCCAAACCCTTTAATCCACAATCCTCTTTATAACCACATTGCGCGCTTGTTTATTTCTAAATTAGAAGTTGGGAATTCCAATTGCGTTCCTCATCTTTATAACATTCCACATAATTTTGTTGTTTAAAATTATATATTTGAGCATTTTGAGCGTCTTTCCTCCATTTTCAGCACATTTTATATTATTTCAACTACACTCATCTAAGTCCGTACGTCGCGTACGACGTGTAGTGGCGTGGTTCTGATTCTGGCTCTAAGGAACTGATAGCGGCATACATCGCCCGTCTCCAATTTTGCCTGCTCTCTCTTCTTCGTACGACTCCCTCCAGGTTAATGTTCATAAGTTTTTCTTCCATATCTATCCATCTGGTTGGTGCTTTGCCTCGGCGACGAGAACCTGCAGGTCTGCCTTTGGAGTATCAGTTTCTCCATACGGGTGTTCCTGTTGACATGGGCGAAGAAGGACAGAATGCGTATATAAACAGTGCTCGAAACTCCTTGTGTTGGTTAGATTTCGTTAAGGCCCGACGCATTGGTGCGATGTGCCGTTCATGGTATTCGCAACATTCTCTGACGGCTGCCGGCTGCCAACACCGTTCAGGCTCTGAGGCATAGAGCATAACGGGAAAGACAAGACTATTCACAAGTTTGATTTTAGTCGCTTTTGTTATGTGACTGTTTGACCAAACATTGATGAGCTGTGTCATAGCATTGCGGGCCAGTTGAATTCTGCGGCGTATTTCCATTTCGCAACTGCCGGTATTCGATATAAGTACTCCTAAGTATATAAACTGATGCACAACTTCACAGCGGTCTATGTTTATAATATCTGGACGATTATTGTTTACGCGATCTACGATCATCACTTTAGTCTTGTTGTAATTGATGCGAAGGTCGATCTCTTTACTAGTTGTTTCTATTCTTGTTATAAGTTCTAACTTGTTCTTGTCTTTCCCGTCATCAGCAAAACGTAGGTTTGATATTCTGTACCCATTCAGTGGTACACCTTCTCTCCATTACTCTAATACAATCCTCATAATGTATTCGCTGTAAATGTTGAACAATATTGGAGACAGCACACATCCCTAGCGTACTCCTTTTCTTATTCGACATGTATCGGAAACACCTCTATCTAATTTGATAACTGCTTGGATGTTGTCGTACAAGCTTTTTATTATTTTGACATGATGTCGCATACCCATTTTGGTCATTATACTCCATAACTCTCCCCAGCACACATTATCAAAGGCCTTTTCGTAGTCCACGAAGCATAAATATTTAGGTGTATAGCATCGATATTTTTCTATTAGCTGGCGAAGATGTAGTATATGTTCTCGACTTCCTCTCCCTTTTACAAAGCCGGCTTGTTCGGGTGCGAGTCGCCAAGTTATGTAGCTAGAAAGCCTCTGCTGGAGTATGTACAGCATAATTTTTTGTGTAGCGGGATGATTGCGGAAGTATACCAGTCACTTGGCTAAAGACCTGTGTGCCAAATGGTCTGACAAAGTTCATGTAGTAATCTTACACCAGAGAGACCCGTATTTTTTATATATTCTTCTGTTATCCTGTCGATACCTGGAGATTTTTGTAGGCCGAGTTTTCGAATAGCTGCTTCTACATGGGAGAGTAGAATGTCTGGTTCTGGTTCCTCTATTATCGTGTTGTGGTCGGCTGGTACATAGATCGCGTTAGTATACAGCTCTTCGCAGCATTTCCTCCATCTCTCAATTGCCTTTTCCATATCAGTCAAAAGTTGGTTATCCGCATCGTGAATTGCCCTTGTTTTGGCTGAAAACTTTCGCGTTATTTGCTTTATTTTGGTAAACAAATCTTTTGTCTCTAAGGTGTTTGCATGAGTTTCGCTATAGAGACAGGCTTAAAAGACTCGGCATCTTCATGATTTGTTTGACATTTTGCTTTGAATCTGCGTCTTTCTTCGACAAGTAGTAAAGTACTGTCTGAGATCCAGTGTTGTTTGTTACGGCTGTCCTTGGTTGGGTTTCATTTATTTTGTTTAAAATTATATTCTTAAAATTTTTCCATTTATCTGTAGAGGATTGTATATTGTCGATGACCGGTGGTTGGTTATTTAGTTCCACTTCTAGCCTTTCCCGAAAAGACTCACTATTTGTCAATAACGGCACAGGACGGGATACCTGCCTATTGGGTACCTTCAGTTTCAATCAAAATGTTGATTGTAGAAATTGGTGATCAGATCCACAATCAGCTCCGGGTAATGTTTTAGTTGACAGAATTGAATTCTTCCATTGGTTTTTAATAAGAATGTAATCAATTTGGTTTCTGTGTATCCCATTTGACATTGTCCATGTATATAGACGACGTTTTGGTTGTTGAAAAAGAGAATTACAGATAGTTAAATTGTTGTACAGGCAGCACTGTATCAGCCTTTCATCTCTTTCGTTGCGGGTTCCCAACCCGTACTTGCCAACCGCTCTGCGTATAATATGATTGCCGTGTGTTGTTTTACCGATTTCACCTACACTATTTACCGTGAAATAAACAACTTATCTACTGCTACTAAAGTCAAACACTAGAACGAGAGCTAAAAAGCGTGTATACACAGGTTTAGTTAACTGGATAACTAGGTTTAGTTAACTGGATAACTAAACCTGTCGCCGGGGGGTAACCATATGCGCTAGTAAATAGAAAGCTTCCTAGTCAGTGGACTGGAATCGTTATTAAAACTAGTGGCGGAATTTAGTACTAGAATATCTGTTTACAGCAAGCAATTACTAAAATCCAGTACTGGCATCGTGTTATACAAGTTACTGGCATCGTATAACCTCGCTTTTAGTTAAAGTGCTCTCCAGTAGATCCATAAAACATAAAATAACACAGAGGTTTTTCTATTTAAAAAAGCATGAACATTTCAAATTTAGTCCTACAAATTATTAGTATCTAATTTTTGTATTAAAATGTACTCTTAACATATAAATATATGACTAAAGCATTCCAGCAAATATACAAATAATAAGATTTTACTATTTTGTACGGAAAATGTGATGCAGATTCAATTCGCGTTATTAAATTGTACAGAACTCTTTACTAAGATTAATGACTGTAATATTTAATTAGCTGTAATTCACAGGTAAAAATATCATGGTGTAGCTTTAATATTTTATGAAAAGGTCTTTATCAGAATAGCTTGAAAGTAATACATAATCTGAACAAAGTTTATCGATAGCTTATTTTAGCAATAATAAAAGGTATCATCTTAACTATTCTAAATTATCTGGACTTATCTGAACTATTTCAAAAAAATGTACCCACAAAAATTACTGAGTTGCATTAAAATATTATGGAGTAGTTGTTGATTATATTTTTGCACATACTATTTAAGTAGCAAAAATTTTTATTATGCAGTCTTAAATTAAACTCAAAAAGAAATAAAATTGATGTGCTATAAGATATTTTGTGTGTACAAAGGAAAATTGTATGAAAGAAACAGATTTTTCGATGTTAATTTTCTTGAAGAATTAACCTTCTACCAGTTATAAATTAATAAAATTAATTGCCTTGAATAAAGAACCTTCCCCCATTTTCAAGCCTTGAATAATTAGATTAATCTCGCCGCTTGGCTACTAATAAAATAGCCGTGAAACAAAAAAAAATATATACGAGAAATGAGAAGTTAAATATAAAGGCAAATGTAAATCTTTAGGCATACTTACAAGAGGTGATGTCAACAGTTGAATAGCTCTGTTTAATGATTTCAAATTTAACGTGTTTCTTCCTGCATTCGTCTCACTTTCTTCCATTGTGCCACTAGTCTCAGCCAACTTCTAAATAAAACGTAACAAGTTAGAAATACGGTGAAATTATTTAATTGGCAAAGGCATATTTACTACACTTATGTTTTTAAAATGAACATAGAAGTTCTGACTGTAAAATACACTCGTTTAGTAACTAACTAATTTTTTTAATATGTACTAAAAAGTCGCTAGATACTATGAACATATTGAAACATAATTAAAACTTAAAGTTTTACCATAAACAACATAATACAGAGGTTTATTTGATTACTCTCGTTCATCATAACTTATATCTAGTTTAACATTTCATTAATTTATTGCTTTACTACATCAGCAATAAATTTGGGTTATTCGAGTAATTTTACCGGTATCGATGTGGTTATTGGACAATAATTTAATTCAGTGATGCCCACTATTTATTTCAAAAGATATACTTTTGAATTGTAAAAGCAAATGCTATCTACCGAAATCAAATATCTTTATCTGCTAAATACAGACAAAATCAATTTAAGTTTATTTTATTACTACGACAATAATTATTTATTAAAAAAAAAAATACAAATTAAAATGTTAAAATTTTTGAAAATAATTTACTATTACTTTTTTAGATTCAAATTAAATTATTTTATTTTAAAAATATTTTGAAAATATTATCTCTTATTATTTATTATATTTTCGATTTTTTTTAATTTAAAAAAAAATCGCGTTAATTTTTTGCCAAAAATTTTTTTAAATTAAATTATTATATTAAATTTTAATTTATTTTTCTATTTAAAAAATTTTTTTTCGCTGGTGTAGATATTATTTTTTTCTGTTTTTAAAAATATTTATGATTATTTTAAAATATTTAAAAAGTTAAAATATTTAAAAAAAATTAAAATTTAACCGTTACATACAAATTGTGGAGATAGATTTTTGATAAATATCTTTTCAAATTTTAAAATTTGAAAAATATTTTATAATGGATTTTTTAAATTAAGGATTTTTTGTAAAATTACTCGATTTTTAAGTTTTATAAAAATTTCTAATATTTAAAATTTCTAAATATTTCATAATGTTTTTGGGCAAATTCGTTAAATTCTGAATATTTAGAAAAAAATATATAAAAATCTTTTTTTAAATTAAAATTGAAAAAGTCGTTAAATACAAATTGTGGTGATAGATTTTTTGTTAGATTTTAGATAAATATTTTTTCAAATTTTAAAATTTGAAAAATATTACATAAGGTGTTGATCGCACAACTTTTCACCTGGTGTTTTAGCAATGGCTACAAAGGTTGACCGCAGCAATTTCTGCGGAATCTGCCCTTTGTCGTAAGAGGTCTTGAAAAGTTCTGTCAGAACTTCTGGCATTCTGTCAGAGAATGTCAGAAGTTATGTCAGGAAATGTTATCTGTTTCGCACAGAAGCTTTAGGATCTTGCCCTGTCTGTTGTCTACTTCTGTTTTGTTTTTCCACTTCAGATCTTAGTATTGCGGGTCCAGTCATATCGTCATCTTGGTCTCATATCGTTTTGAGTTCATCGTTACAAAGTAGCTCTACGTAATCTTTCCACGTATCCATAAGCTTCAAGTCATCTAGTAAGAGGTTTCCGCCTGCGTCTATGAGTCTCATGTGGGGTTGTTGCTTTTCCGTTTGGTTGTTAACTCCTTGATCTTTTTGTGCAAGTTCTGGTAGGTATATCTTTTGTCACATTGCTCGATCTCATCAGATTTCTCATCCAGCCAACGTACTTTTGCATCTTTTATCTTTATTCTTATTTTACGTATCTTATTTCTTGTATCTTTGTTCCTATTTATATTTTACGATTAATTTTCTGAGATATTTTCACAAATATCTCAGAAAATTCTTCCTTTTCCGGTGTTCTACACACCGTAAAGAATTTTCTGAGGTATTTTGAAAAATGCGTTAGAAAAATCATTTCCTTCATAATCCTGCATCACGAATACTTATTTGAGTTATTTTACTTAATACCTTAGTAAATCCTTTATTTCCCGATTCGGCTTCCTACATAAGAGGTATTTTACTAAATACCTGAGGAAATATATTTTGACATCCTAAATAAATTAGACGATCTATTTTCTTTAGCGCCCAAAATTTTCGTTGACAAATACCTCAGAATATCTATACACCGAAAATAATTTGCCAGAGGTATTTTGATAAATGGGGTAGAAAAATCATTTTCTTTAGCTTCTTATTAGAAAATGATTTTCCGATTTGGCAAAAGCCGTCAGTAGCTCCAGTTTCTTGCTGTGTTATATACACTCCACAGAGTTATTTTGATAAATATCTCAGTAAATCTATTATTTCAGGTTTAGGTGCCTACATATAGATGATATATTTTGACAAAAACCTTTAAAAATTCACTTTCTTCGATGTCGTAAAGATCGATTGAGGAGAGATTGTGCCGGTATATAAGAGATCTAATAGGGAAAATGTAGATAGTAATAGAGGAATTACGATTATGGATGGTCTGTATAGATTGTACGCTAGGATTATGAATGACAGGCTGGAAGATGAGGTACGGGCAAAAGGGATTCTTTCACAAATTCAGAATGAACTTGTAAGAGGTAGGGGGACAGCGGATAATTTAGTAATGATGAATTATGTTATAAATCAAGAAATTTGGATCATAAAGAAGTTATATTTGTTGTTCGTCGACCTCAAAGCGGCGTTTGATAATATTATAAGGGAGAAGTTGTAGAGAGATTGGTAGAGGTAGGTATTTCTTTATGATTGGTGAGAATGATTAAGGGTCTGTATGAAGGAACGAAACAGAGGGGGAAGTGTCAGAATTGTTTGAGGTGAAAATAGGAGTGAGACAGGGGTACCCTCTGAGCGCTGGCCTTTTTAATACATACATATCTGGTTTAGAAGAGGTTTTGATGAAGTTACAAGCAGGGGGGTACAGATTGGAAGGTGTAAGGTATGCTCAATGACGTATGCTGATGATATTGTTTGTTTGGCAAGTATGAGGGAAGAATAGAATGAGATGATGGGGAGAGTGAAGAGGCACATGGATAGACGGGGACTTGAATTGAATGTTGAGAAAACAAAGATAATAGTTTGCAAAAAGGTCAGGGGGGGAGATTGCAGGAGGGATGTATTTGAATTAGAAGGCAGTTGTATTGAGTGTGTAAAGAGTTTTAGGTATCTGGGTTTTATGCTAACGCCAAGCAGATCGTGTAATGAGCATATAAGGATGGTAGTGGCGAAAGCAAGGGGAACTATGGAACCAATAGGATAGTGTGGAGATTTGGAAGGAGATTTGGAAAGAAGTAGATTTGGGGAATCAGTAAGGATGAGCTTGAGGACTATGGATGCTTGTGTGAGGAGCATAATGATGTATTTTGCTGAAGTGTGGTCGGTGAGAGAAAGAGAAATGATAGAAACAGTGCAAGCGGAGTTCATTAAGAAAATAATTCCATCTAGGCAGGTCCACGCCATATGACATTGTACAGCAGGAAACGGGGAGAAATAAATGTTGGATAATTAGACTGAAAAAGTTGGTTAAGTTTGAAGGGAAAGTATGGATGGATGGGGATAGGAGATTGTTAAAGAAAACATATTTAGAGGGAATGAAAGGAGGGGGTAAGAATGCATAAATGGGGTAGAAAAATCATTTTCTTTAGCTTCTTATTAGAAAATGATTTTCCGATTTGGCAAAAGCCGTCAGTAGCTCCAGTTTCTTGCTGTGTTATATACACTCCACAGAGTTATTTTGATAAATATCTCAGTAAATCTATTATTTCAGGTTTAGGTGCCTACATAGAGATGATATATTTTGACAAAAACCTTAAAAATGCACTTTCTTCGATGTCCTAAATACCAGAAAAGATTTTCTGAAGTATTTTAATAAATACATCCATGATAAGAAAAGCCATTTTTTCGGTGGCTTCCACAGCCAAGAAAATTTTCTAAGGTATACTCATAAATGTACTCTAAGAAAATCCATTTTTGCTGTCAAATATAGTAAAAAAATTTTAGCGATAAATAGGCTTATCTAGTTTTTCCCAATTGGTGCGGATATATTCAGTCTAAACGCCTCTGTTTAGTCAAATAAAAACAAACACTTTCAAACACATTTTCAAAAACCAGTATTCACACCGGAACATAATACAACTCTCTTTGAAACAGGTCCACATTATATGACAATGAAAGTGTACAATAAATTACGCAGAAGTATCAAAGAAATAAAAAATGTAAAACAGCTTTTAAATTTGCGCTAAAACCGATTTTTTCCGAAAACCGAAGCGAATTTTTAAGTGACATATTCTAAAACCAAATAGAAAATACAAAACGTTCTCAAATAAAGTAAAGCTGTTATATCTTGGATTTGTGATACGTTAAATAGCCGTTATTAGGATCTACTTCAATCTGGTGGAAACCAGATGCTAGGTCAAGAGTAGTGAAATACTGACTTCGGCCTAAT
>WYDF02056491.1:0-11906 GCA_009867245.2 Adranes taylori
GGAAATAGTAACAATGTTTATGTTAAGAATATTTTGTTAAATGACAAAATATTAAACCGGATAAAACTAGTTATAATAGTAATGAAATAGCAAATTAAATGTTATAATGATTATTAAGCGTTTCAGTATTGGAGCCCACCATTTTAATTTAGTGAAACAACAATGTTCCAAAACTCAATTTATTGATTAATGCTTGTTACCAACCTTAGGAATAACAATTTCTTGACATGTTTCGGGGAACAATTACCCTATCTTCAGAAGAACTTTTAAAAGTTTTATTTAACTACAGCATGTCGACTGATGTAATCTAATCTAACATAATAAATGCCGAGTGTTCAAAATCCGAAGAGTTTTATTTCATTAGTAACGACTACGTTGGACGTGATATTTCATCTATTAGATAACAATACATTTCATTTCATGTGGTAGTTTTGGAAAAAATATTTAAAATAATTCATTATTTTGATGTGTTAATTAACTATAAACATTTTTAATAACATAAGTTATTAAGATGACATTTGAAAAACAAAAAAACATGTCATCTTAATAACTTATGTTATTAAAAATGTTTATAATTAACAAATCAAAATAATTATTTTAAATAATTTTTTCAAAACTACCACATGGAAAGGAAATGTATTGTTAACAAGCTGTAGTTAAACTAAACGCTTAAAAGTTCTTCTGAAGAAGGGGTGATTGTTTCCCTGAAACATGTCAAGAAATTGTTAAGAAGTTCCTAAGGATGGAAACAATCATTATTCAATA
The DNA here is from genome assembly GCA_009867245.2 of Adranes taylori. NCBI lineage: Eukaryota > Metazoa > Arthropoda > Insecta > Coleoptera > Staphylinidae > Adranes > Adranes taylori. Next base: position 766 of record WYDF02056491.1, read on the forward strand.
AATGGAGTTTCGTAACACTGTTGTTTCACTAAATTAAATATTATAAATTAGGCGCCACAATTTCAAAAGTTTATTGATATTATTTTCCTGCAGACCAGCTATATATAACACTAAATTTTCACAATGCGATAAAAATTTGAATTGGTATGCTTACACTTAAGTTATATTAACAATTTATAAACTTACAGTACAAAAAAAAAACAAAAAGACAAACTAAAAACAAAATATTCGTAACTAAAAGAACATTAGCTATTTTGTAAAATTCCTCGAAGCTACATACTTATCATTTAAGCGATAAAATGTGTTCCATAAATTACAAATACTTAAAAGTTTTAATGAAAGAATCTTCTTTGAAGTGTTTAATATACGCAGATGATCTAGCATTGTTTGACAAAAATTAGAATGATACATGTCCAGATAAATAAGGGCTTGACATTAATAATAGAAATATGTATGAATAATAAAAAGGTGTTATAATGGATTGATGGATTCATTTGGCAATAAATTAATAACAAGATCTCATTAGCGTTGAGGAAGGAAGAAAGCTTCCCAAACTCAAAATAAAAATCAGTAAATTGTTGTGTGCAGATCCCCTATTTGAAATACTAATCAATTTTTATTTCGCTTTTGAAAACATGTTGCAATACCCTTAGTTCTTAACCGTAACCTCGATAGTCCCAGATTTTGAGATTTGTCACAGCATTACAACTTTGCAAACAAACAATGCACCAATTGGCTTGATATAAGAAAAATACCATTAATATCAGTCAGAATTAAAGAAAAAATGTTAAATATCAAAGATTAAATTTTTATAACATACTGAACTAATTCAGATATATTTAACAAATTGGATTAATAAAATTGGACCATTTATATTAGCAATAGAAATGTTGAAGAATATTCTATCAAAATTAATTTCCTGAAGTGTGCAAAATAAACAAAATAGTAATACTCGTACCATTTATATTTATAATTATTTGCAAATTACAAGGTTTGAAAATTAATAAGTTGTAACTATCTACAACAATGTTAAATTATTTTAAAGATTGGTAACATATCCCTAGTGGTGGTAACTATGTGTTAGAAATTAAAATATAAGTAATATAAAATATGTTATTGAGATTCATGAAATAAAGGCTAGGACATAGAATAATTCAATACACATCCGAGTGAAGATTTTAAATTGGAAAAGTCTTTTTTTTAACCAGTCGGGACGTTGGAAAAAGCAGGCCTATTAGCAGGCGTACAATTTCAAAATTTACCGCCGAATTATGCGAATTATCCAAGACAAAAATTCTCAATACAGATAGGGAGTCAATTGTTAAGGAAAGTGCAAAAAATATTGTCAGTATTTTGGATTCATCGGGACAGCTGATGCACTGGCAAAACTGCTAGTCGAAGGAAAACAGCCGCGAGGGATGTCACTAAGCTTATGGATAAACTTCAGGTCATTCATAACTTTCATACACATTTAGAAATATTCCCAAGTATAAGGAAGTAATTTTGGAACACATTAATTAGTAAATATTTGAGCGAATTTATGTTTGGAATATGTCATCACCTCTAAAATAATTTGTCGAAAACAGTTAATTCAAGAATAAAATGTTTTTAAAAATAGTTTATCTAAAAGCACCTTATATACGTATATATAAATTTTATCTGTATTAAATCAGTCTTATCACTTAAGTGATCTTAAATATTTTTTCTGCTTTTAAATTTGATAATAATGCTAGAAAATGATTATTTAGTTGATAAAATGCATTGAAAATCGGAACTACTTAATTATTATAGTTCCAAAATCATTTTTATAACTAAATCCTGTGTCAGGAATTGTTTAGTACAATTATAAGTTCATTGTTAATTTTATGGCACTAAAAAAGATATGAGATCTTTAAACATATAATAAAATTTCTATTAGACTTTACTATTCAATAAAACTCATTATAATTTTATATCTAAACAATCTTTTCTTGTGCCAAAGGTTTGAATTGGTTAACGTAAAATTCTTATTTTGATTTTTGATAATGCTATAAGCACAAAGTTTTCATTTAAAAATTGTTACATTCTTTTGAACGAAGAAAAAAACGTTTTGAAAAGAAAGAAGTTACAAGAGTTGGAGGAATAAGATCAATCCACGTAATATATTAAATTTTGAAATTTGCTTCTAATGCAAATTTGAAAACCATGATCAAAGAAACCTCGACACGACTGGTAAAGTGTGGAGGGGGTGGGGGGTTAATTTAAACTGTTGTACGGTATTTAAACTGTGAAATAAAACGGTTATTAAGAAAAGAGACTCTTAGTACTAAAACTTTGGGGGTTTACCCTGTTAATCGTATACCTAAAGAGAATTCCTCTCGTCGTACATAAAAAGAATTTGGTATATGCAGACACCGAACGAAGATTGTTAACGTGAAGGTGAAAAAAAATTACATTCATGGCTATATTAGGTTGATGAGGTCTTAGGAAAAGAATAATAGCCGTTTGGTTGCAGTGTTCTTAGACAATTAACACAATCAGTTCTGGTAACAGATTACCAAATGGAATGTCATTATAACCGAAATGTAAAAGTCTCTTTCGAAATTTTTCATTACAAGAAATATATAAATCTTTTGCAAGTTGCAAAAAATGTGTGCAAGTTGGGAATGAAACTTTTATTGTGGAATTTTTAATTCCTTTATAAAACACCTCAGTTTCGGTTTTGACTTTTTTTTTAATTTCTAAAAGGAAAAACTTTTTACTTAAGTTTACTTACTATAAGTTTATGAAGTATTCTTAAAAACTAAAGAGATATGTTCTGAATATAAAAAAACATATATTCAATCGTTTCGGCATTTATGTTGTGCAGATTTGTTATAACATAAATTGTTTAATATTTTATGTACTTATATAAAATTATTGAATTTGTTTGTTTATTGTTTACATGTTTTACCAATATGTAAACAATATTAGTGAACAGGTAAACAATAAATATTTGTTTAAAAACGTGCATTTTATTTTATTTAATAATTTTATGGAAGGTTATAACATATTATATTGTTTATTTAGAAATTTAGTGTAAATTTCTAATAGAATAATTTCATATTATTCGGCTATTTAAATTTTCACCCTTGTGAAAAGAAAATTTAATATTTTACAATAAAATTCATCAAATAGCTTTAGAAATTGTTTGGTTTTTTGGCAGTATTCATTTAGTAATATGTAGATAATAAGATATTACAAATATAAAAAATAGCTAATATTCAAAATAAAAAAACACAAATTTTATCCTAGTTATAATCTTATTTAGTATATATAATTCATTAATATAAAAAAAAAACGTATAACTTTATAAAATTCAATTATTAATGTAGCATTAATATACATGACTTATATACAAATGGTCCCTTTTAAAAATATCGGGCTTTACTATAGGGTCAATTCATATAAAGTTGAGAAGAAAATAATTATGGTTGCTCGATTATTAAGAAGAAAATATCACTTTAATGCATACATTACATGAAGTAGCATTATATCATATAAAAAATAAAGATTTTCAAGCTCACTGAAATGATTTAAGATAGTCCATTGAAATGATTTAAGGCGCAGCAAGGAGAAAAAGTATATGGAAACAGCTCAAAGTCCTGACAAATCACGTAGCTATTCTTTTTGTAGGTATATTATAAAAGATTAGCTATGTTCTTCAAGCTGAAATAATCGTAATTCTGGAAAATGTGCAAATGTTAAATCTGTGCAAATGTAAAATGTGAGTAAGTTAAATCTCATTGGGAGCTCTGTGATTTTTCATACGTGCTACTATTCTATAATACAATACCCAAAATCGAGTGTTATAAACTGACACTGACGATTCTGAGGGGAGCGAAGGAATGAGCGTCCAAAAATACATAGAAATCGTTGATCAAACATTCTAGAATTAAAATTCTGAATTATTGAAAGTAAGAATCATTTCATCCAGTTTTTCAGATTTTCAGCCTGATTCAATCATTCATGAGTAGTAGGGACAATAAAGGAACTAATTATCGAAATCAGCTTGTATTAAAGATATCAAAGACAAACGGATAGGATGGATAAAAAGATATTAGGAATAAAATATTCACGTCTAGCAACAAGAACTGGTTTAAGGAATGGTTAGGTATAGTAAAATAATAATGAAGGAGTGACTATGAGGATATATTTGTAAAGAATGATGAATAAACAGGGAGCAGTAGGACAAAAGTGTGGTGAGTAAAAAGAGGTTGGCTAATGGACAAATAATATGGAAAGATGGGGATTCCGTACTATCTGTTCAGATAGTACGGAATGAATAAAGCTATAATAGGAGAAAGAAGTAAAACTAAAGAAAAACGTATATAACAGAATATTTTTCTGAACTTATGGTAGCGGGAAGAATGACTATGTATTTAGTAACATGAAAAACTACTTATTGAAATGAAAGCTATTTTGTGAAGCAAGTGTGCTAGAAGATTCACCGTTAAGCATAAAAATTTCCTGTGTGTTATCGTGTGAGTACTCAATAACTTTTGAGCCTGAGTACACAATAAAATGACAACTTCGATGATTTGTCATTGGTATGGACATGTCACTGATGTAGCACGAAATCAGTAATAATCTGAGGAGGGTTCCGTGAAATAACTTCGATAACGACTAGGTATATATTGCATTTAATTTTTATTTGTGAATAGAGGAATAAGATAACTACAGTAATCTGGAACTATAGTGTATTAACCCATGATAAAAATTACACTTAGCAAAGCATCTACCTACAAAGAAAAATTTTTAAATCGTCAAGCAACCAAGTCTGAACCACTTCAAATGAATTGACGTTATATAGTGTGATAAAAGATGTATGAAACAAAAAATGCATTTTCGATGTATTAATAAAATGTAGTGTTTTATAAAACTCTACACAAAAACATGTATATATAAATAACACTAATTTAAAAATATTTATTTTACATACGATTTTTTGTTTATTGCATTTTTTATAAATAAAATAATTATTGAATGAATCGTGCTGTGTGAATAAATTTGTCGCTTAAATTTCTGTTAAGACAATATCACAGCTTATTTATTAAAAAAAATAATAATAATTACAAAGCTTTAGTTAGTAAGCTTAATAATTAAGTATATATATTTTTTTATAATCCTCTTTGAGCATTTATTTTTTTCATTGTTCATAAAATTAATACTATAAAAGAAGAAAACAGTTTATTAATAAAATGTGTCTAGGGAAAAAAGTAATGATAAAATTCATCAAATTGTTTATTTGATCCATCAGCTCCTATCCGATTAGTATTACTTAAAATATTTCTGCGAAACTTGTCCATAAAATCTAATAATAACTGAATTGATTTAAAAATTGGTAATAATTGGTTCTAAAAAGATCTGGAAAATTTAAGAAATATCGTATTTTGGTTACCGGTATTTTGGTTTCACACTCTACGAAGGTAAATATCCAATGGCTTCTACCACTGAATAGTTCCAAGTATACCGTGCTACACATAGGTATGTCCAATCCTGCTAAAAACTATATACTAGCTGGTGACACATTGAGGAAAGTTACCGAACAGAAGGACCTAGGGATCATATTAACGCCCAATCTAAAATGGGAAAACCACATTAATGGGATAATAAAGAATGCAAATTCAGTCCTGTACATGGTTCAAAAGGCGTTTCCATATATACCATGCGATGCTTTTCTGGTTCTCTACAAAGCATATATCCGCTCAATACTTGAATACGGCTACCTGATATGGAGCCCATATTTCATCAAGGATATTGACAATTCGAGAGCTGTCGTACGATGACAGGCTAACTTCACTCAAACTTACATCCCTGTTGGAACGTAGAAGCAGGGGTGATTTAATAGAAACATAAAATACTAATGTTGCAACCTGTTGCTATAGTTGCAACAGGTTGCATAGTGACTATAGTTGCAACCTGAAGCATCTTTTCAAGAGACGCGCGAATACGCAGTTACGTGGCCATAACTTCAAATTAACAACAGAGTTGTGCCATTGTAATACACGGAAGCACTTCATCTGCAATCGAGTGGTATCGCATTGAAACTCCCTGCTGTTTGATGTAGTCAACGCCACCTCAAAAAATATGTTCAAGAACAGACTAGACTTAATATAGTGAAAGTGTGCGCTGAATACTAAAATTGCAGCTCTTATCAACTTCGTTGCTTATGCTGCAACATTAATAATAATAATCATATATCTTCGTGTGGCAGAGAACGGGTAACATTTGCAAACGTTAGGCTAAAGTTAGGCAGAAACCGACTTATCACAAGAATAAACATTCTTCTTAAACCGGCAACATCATATGTATAAGCAACGGAAAAGCGGGGAGAGGCATTCTAAGCAACTTTTTAGCCCTACAGGGATCAAAAGGTGAATTAAATCCAATTTCATGGCGCAACAACGCTTTTCGCAGCAGAGGGATTCCGAGTAATCGATGGTCAGTCGATGATGATAATCCTAACAACCAGCACTTATTATTCTCAAAACAATGTTGAGATTCATATTTTGATTGAATATTCACGATTTTACTCAAAAAGCAATTTCTGAATAAAACAAGAGTCATTAGAATCAGTTCGAAAAGATCCAGCTATATAAAATTAGTACTTCAGTAATAGTCTTTCTATCAACTGAAAATTGTAATCCGCAAAGTGAGTGCTTTCGAAATATGGATTTATAGACGAATGCTGTGGTGCTTATGCGAATCGCCGCATGCATTGGGGATTTGGACACCACGACATGATTCTCAACAAAATTAATTAGGCTACGTTTCTAAAAAAGCTGTTCTGATAAGATTTCCTGGCCTATGGATGGACCAAATAAAAACAGCACAGGTCACGAATTGCATGAAACCACCATCGCGCCTCAAGACAGAAAAGTATGCGGCGATAGAACGGTTGCAAACGAATTGTAATGTCACCATACTTCACGTAAGTCATAGCACTGAGATTGAATATTCTTGCGTCTTTTTGCGATGCCTTGAAGGATTTCTCAAATTTATAAAAAAAAAAATGGACATACAAAAAACTCCCACGAAAGTTACAGAACAGAAGGAATATTTCAGCATCTTTTGTGATGCATTGAAACATTTCTCTGATCACTGTAAAAATTAAATATATTTAGAAATGAATATTACCATCTTTTTAGTAGACACGAACATTATTAAAATAAGCAAAAACGTAATGAGCAAAAAAGAGCTAGTCTATTTTAAAATTTAACTAAAAATATCCTCTAATATTAATCTTCTAATTTTTATATAAAAAAGTAGATTATCACTATAAATGAATCACAAAACATTGAATTATATATTTTCTTAATTTCTTTTTTCTTTTACAACCGAATTGCACTAATTTTTTGCGACAAAATTAATTAAAATATTTTATTGGAACATTATTATATCTAAATAGTTTTTTTTATATATTTTTCTCTTTTTGTTTAATTTCTTCATACAAATTAGACAAAAAAATTCAATTATTCTTTCATAGATTTTCAAAAAATATTTCTACTTCCTACTGAACACTGATAGTGGAATTTATTTGAAGTAACTAAAATTTATTTCAATAAATGTCACGAAAAATATAGTCATATAAAGTTATATTTATTTTAATCAATTAATTTGAAATTATTAAAAAATTTCTTTACTTAACTCAGTTCGAACATAGCCAAGCCGTCAGAAACGCGTCAAGCAGGAACAAAACTTGTGTTTTTAAAGGGTAAAAATATTAATAAATAAAATGAAACTGTAACAAAAACTTTAGAAAACATACTTTTTAGAAGTAAATAAAATCAGCGTTTTAACCTAATACTACAATTAGCCTACGTTTCACTAAATATTTGTCATCATTAGGGCCGTAATTCTTTTCTTATTGTTAAAAATTGTACACTTTGTATTCCTCTGAAACTTGAAACTGGTAAGCAGAAAGCGGAGACAATTGGTGAAATGGATGTGCTTCAAAGATCTACGAATTCAATATTAAATCCGAATTCAATATATGACCCGGGACGTAAAATAGAATCTGATTCATCTCATTCATTGATAACCTGCAACTATGCCCTATGTCAGTCTTTAATCGTGACAGTGCACATGCACAGGCTAAAAGCATTTTTTTCGATAAAAAGAAAAGCAATAAGGAAAATAGGCGGCATAAAATTTAGAGATGAATATATAGGCTTTGAAGGGCTAAAACTTCAAACTTTATGTTAAAGACACTGTAGAACAAATTACGTAATGAGATAATGTGCTTCCATTATCTCAGATAATAGAACTTCCATTAACTCATTAGGTAATCATTAGGTAAAAACTGAAGCAACAAAACAATCGATGAAAATTAAACGATCAAACAAAACTACATTTAGAAATATATTAATGATGAGTGAAATAACCACCGAAACATAAACCAATTGTTGAAATACTTTAATATATTGATACTTAAATTTTAGAAAAATGTATTCACCATGAAATAAAGTCAGGAACCACGAAGTACTAATATTTTATTAGTCTTGCTTCTAACAGAACAGCTTCTATTAGCATGAATTTTCAATTTATTAGATAATCATTTAAGATATTAAATCTGGTAAGAAATGAATACTATTGGAAGCAAAATTCGATCCCAGTAATCCTTCCCATTAGCAAAATTCTATCCCAATAGAAAATAGAGGTTTCTCTCTAACACACTTCTTTTTACATTATGTAATTAATTGTTACAATGTTATCCGCAGTACCCTTTCCCCTAATGAATCCTGCCTGAGTTAGATTTATATTGGTCCACATCGTAACCGAAGCTCTCTGATTGGTCAACTTCATTGGTCGATTAATGGTGTGTATTTATGATATAGCGCAGCCATACATGCGGCTCCTGCGTGTGCAAAAGACATGAGAAAACTCTACGTTCGTAGTATTATAAATATAAATAATTTCTTAATTTTCTTAGCTTTTTTCGACATTTAATACGTTTTATTAAAAGTATACTTTGTAATCATGCGCAAAACTGTTGATGTTTTAGATGTTTTATCTGTTAAAAGATAATTCCACCATCAAGTAATCAATAGTAAACACTCAAATATAAAGTAAATAATTTTCAAAATCTGCAATCGCAGAAGGTCAACAACAAATAGTGTCCTCAACAACATCTTCCATAAAATATCGATACGATTCAAATAAGACCACCGATATCAAGAAGTTGCTTTATTCGTAAATTGCAATAGATCCATAATATAGATCTCTCCCTGTTCGTCAACGGTAAGGAATGATGTGAAATCGGGTGATGCAAGTACGCGTTTCGCGTACGAACCGCGTAGTTTGATTGTTGAGAGTAAATGTGGTTTTGCTGGTGTGCCACATTTCTCTGTCCAATGTGAGAATGTTAATGCGGTAAATGATGTGGTAAGGCTTAGACGTGGCGGATCACCGGTTAGAGAGCGACGGATTGAGCCTGAACGACTACGCATACTGCTACGAGGTCTAAAAAAGCATAAAAATTAAATTTTTAAATTGAATAAATCAAACATTCGTGGATAGGTACATCGCATATTTATATACTGAAAGTCAATGCAATTAATATTTTGCCATCTTAACAAAGGAAATGTCTTAAATGACCCAATGGTAATAGTAAATATAACGTCCACACAAACATTTATGTTAGATGTTATTGTTAAAAGCGAGAATTAGTGGAAGTTTTAGCGAGTAAGTCGAGCTAGAATCTCCCTTCCGTTCTGAAATTTATATCATAGCTATAAATCAAATAGTAATATTCGAATGCCCTTATAAGTGCGATCACTTTATACACATCCCAAAATTACAAGCTGGCTCGGCACCTAACAATAATAAAGTAAAGCTATTTATTTACGAGCTACCCATTTAACAATAATAATAATAATAAATTTACAATAATATATCAATTTAATACTAGGTATTCAAACATACACTATTGTAGTTTCAGCTCTAATATACGTTATTCTAGTTATGCTTACGTTATTGTAGTTACAGCTCTAATGTAGCAATTAAAAAGGCTCTAAAAGTATCACTAATTAAACCCAAATTAATGTTAGTAGAGCATATTTTCGTGAGTATATTGTGACAAAATGAAAGGCTGGTAATTGGTGGTGTTTATCTACCACTATTCTGTTTATCTAGAGCCTATTCAATGAAGAAGAAAATAAATTTTTCATGGTTGGTGACTATAATCTGTCCTAAGCGATATGGTCTAATAAAAATCTCGGTGTCTCAGTCGTATGTCCAAAAACTTCAGCCGCTGTCACGATCGATGAATCATTTGCATCTCCTAATTTAAAACACATTATCGAGATACCTAATGTTAGAGGTACATTTTTAGACTTAGCTTTCTCAAACATTCCAGATTCCAGTCGTTCACTAGCAGATGATATCTTTTTACCTCCTTTAATTCATCATCCATCTTACTGCCTTCAAATAAAGAACTCATTCAAAACCAATGTAGTGAACCTTTTGTTGAATCAGTTTTCTTTCAATTGGAAACGTGTTGGTGAATCTAGAGTTATAACGGATGTTTTTGCTTTACTTTTCAAAGAAATACAGAGCGGCTAAGGAGGGCTAGATGTACCAAGGGCTAGATGTTTGGGGGATGATTTAACACGAGAGGATTAAGAATTTTGTATTGTTCAATCATTAGATCAAATTTAGAATATTGCAGTCAAATAGGATCACCTCTTTTATCAGTCTCACATAGTTCAACTAGATAGAGTACAAAATGTTTTTCTCAGATATTGTGCTTATAGAGTTAATTTATATTATGATGATCGTAATTATGCAGAAAGATCTTTATTAAATATAAGTACGTTGGAGAAGAGGAAAAAGATTTTTAATGCTTGTTTTACACATAAATTGTGGATTACACGGATTTCGTAAGCAGTATTATATTGAAAGTTCCAAGTCGACGTCTAAGGGAAGTAACGGTATTTCATATTGAACAGCATTCTACTAACTATGGAAAGCATGCACCTCTAAATAGTGCTCTCGATTTAATTAATAATAACAATCTCAATATGCTCTTGTCCAGTTTCATACAATATCAAAATGAAAATCATCGGTAGTTGGACATCAGATTTTAGCTATATAACAATAGCCGTATTGTTCGCACCGAA
>WYDF02056502.1:0-11906 GCA_009867245.2 Adranes taylori
CCAAAAAAAATGGCGCCTTTCCGCTATATTGGATTTATAAAAAAAAAATGAAAAACCCGTTTTGCGGATCCATAGTCTACATTGTTTACCAAATTTCATCTAGATCGGTCCCATAGGGAAGGAGAAATTCTTGAACATACAGACGTACGCACAGACACCGAAAAATCGACGTGAATATAAACATAAAACAGGCGAACTGAATTAAACATAAAACAGGCATACGCATGTAAGTACTTAGGATTAGTAATTGATGAAACCTAACGTTTAATGAATATATAAAACACATCGAGCATAAAATAATACTATTAGCGGGAGCTCTAGGACGCTGCAATTACGGAAAAGAAGTAAATGATTGCAATTGTAGCAAAACGTCACTAAAACAATTCCAAAGAACATAAAACAAAATAATCAAAATATTATATAAGATGAACTGGTATACAAGAACAAAGGTGCTATATAAAGTGGTCGATAAATTCAACATAAATCAAATGAGAGACCTAGAGATTTTCAAACTCGTCCACAAAATAAAAAACTGGAAGATTAAAACCAACATAAAATTAACACAAAATAGCTGTCTACATAGCCACAATACAAGAAATAGGACAAACACGCACAAAAAACAAATAACAACAAATGCAGGAAAAAGGACATTGGCACATAGCATTATTAATAAATTCGAAAAGTTATCAAAGAACATTCAAGAGATACGCAGATTAAAAAAATTCACAGGAGAAATCAAGAAACTTGTTAAGCGCAATACAAAAGAATGAAGTGCAATACAAAGAAGGCATTTTAATAAATCATATTTTAAGATAGACTCTTAGATTTATATTCCTTAATATATTTATATTCCAAAATATATATCAGTTGCATATACTGGCAGAATTTAGGTCCCTTAGACTAATATACATTCCCCAGCTTTCATTTTTCCAACTTTCATAGGAACCGAGATATTTAGGGTGTACACTTTTTTTTCAAGGTCAAATTACTCCGGTGCTATGGTGTGCGACCTTTTTAAACCCGTTTAAGTATTAAAGGAACTTTCGACGCAAAAAATTTAATTAAAAACTCCTTCGTTAAGTTTCTGAGAAAATGGACCGCAAAATTTGCAAAACAAAAAACACCCTGTATATATATTCAATTGTGCTTTTAGAACAAAATGTTTCAAATAAAAACGAAGGGCCTTTTTGTGGCCTATTCAATTAAGTTTATTCGAATGTCCTATCTTTTATTCTTCCTGAGATACTTCCAAAAGTTTGTTAAATTTCAAACGTGGCAACACCGCTTCCTATATAATTTGGCAACATGGGACTTCTTTTATTCGAAGCATAATACAAGGTACTACGTTTGTAAAACTTCAGCCTTCTAGTTTGAATACGAAATTTTTGAATAAAAAAAGCTCCTGTCCGCAATACTGGATTTATAAAAAAACATAAAAAAAACCGTTCTGCAGATTCATAGTCTGCACCAGTCTACCAAATTTCATCCAGATCGGTCCCATAGGGAAGGAGAAATTCTTGAACATACATCCGAACATTCTCGAACATACATCAAGTGCATGCTTCTCTCTGTGGTCTACTGTAGCAATGAACGATTTGAGACACGTATGTTCGCAACTCTCTAGTAAAGAAATTACTTATGTGCTTCTTAGCGCGATATTAGTGTAATACAAGTATGTTTTTTTTATGGAGATCAGGTAGGGAAAAAAAACTTCGTGATGTTAAAAAAAACTATTGTAGTTGTAGAGAATATTAAGGTTTAATGCAATTTTCAGATAGTGAGTCATAGCATCCCCTAGTCGCACCGGAGGAGCGGACAATATAGTAGGTATCCCCTCAACGCCATAGGCCGCGCCTCAACGACGTATGCATCTCCCGGTTGCACCGGAAGCGCTGACAACGCAATAGACATCTACTGGCAGCGCCGGAGGCGTGGACAACGCCGTAGGTATCCCTTGGCCGTGCCGGAGGCGGCATCCCCTGGCCGTGTCAGTGGTTGGATAACGCCGTAGGCATCTTCCCGCCGCTGCGGATGCGCCGACAACTTAGTAGGCATTCCCTGGCCGCGCCGGAGGAAAATATGGGATCTATAAATTGTCAATGTCAAAGCGCCTAAAATGGATAGGATGGTATATATGTCTTAATCGCTCGAATACTTATGACGCCTTATTAGTACATTGTACCCTTGCGAAGACGAAGCCGGGGCTAGTACACAATAATAAAAAGTATTCAATCTTAACATAAAGCACGGGGAATTCCCGTAAAGCTTCAACGAGCGAGACGACTACACTCAGTTAAAGAAAGGGAATGCCTCGATTCCGTCACAGATTAAATAATATCTTGTTTATAGTTGTAACGTGTTCCATTATAATGTTCATATAAATGTTATTATACGTCAAAAACACTTTTTCACTTACTTCGTGATGTATAATAAATTTATGAAGATTAAATAATGAAAAGTTGCGTGCTCATTTTAATCGACCCAAATTGTAGGTGCGACAAAAACATAAAATGAAATGCTTCAAATTTATTTTTAATTCAAATTACAAGATATAATTTTTTATTGTGAAATATTACCATCCCGAAAAAGTGCCGCCCGGGGCGGACCTTCCCCGCTATGCTACGCCACTGGGAACAACTATTCAAAACAAATATCAGTTTTATTTTATCATATATATTGCAGTTTAATGATGTTAGTGTGTATCTACCTTCCTTATTAAATTCTTAAAATGTTTGACAGTGTTTTATTTAAACAATTGTTTGTGTTGTTTTCGAAATTTCTGCTTGTAAATCGTTTGAAAAGAACTATTTGAAACATTATTTTACAAGAATATTTATTTCAATATAAAACTTAATACATAATGACATAATAGGCAACAAACATTGCATTGTCGGTTTATATATTCACATAACGTTTATGTTATAAGATCTGTTGTGGCGTAACTGGTAATGTTTCTGGTTTGTAATGCATTTTATAGCGCGAGTATTGTAGTGTTTTGAGTATTCAGTCAAACTATCCTGGTTTCTATTTGATTTCTAAAATTAGGAATCTGGGAAAAGGCTGATATATTAAATTTACACGTTCTCCTTGTTCATAACAATCGTTTGGATAAGTCCTTAATGTGTTGTACATATTTTTTATAAACTATTTAAAAGTTTTATACACGTTAAATATATGAACATACTAAGCAGAATAAAAGTCTTGTATTCTTCTAGGACGGTCAAAGGGGAGTACAAAGGAGATATTCATATCCCTTAAATAGCTTTTTTTAAATGCAGCTTTAATATCATTTACTACAAATTGTTTTATTTATTTAAGACTTATTAGTTGTGCATAACAAGGTCAATTTGAAAAAATTATAAACTTAATCAGTATTTATCAGAGACGGATTTAATATGAGGCGCGTACACACGCTCTGGCACTGTCTTCTAAATTGTCTCGAAAAACTGTACACTTTACTTTTATGAGAAGGGGACCAATATTTTCTTCTGCACTTGCTCCGTGCCTTATTCAACCTGAATCCACCTCTGATATATTTAGAATGTATGTAATTATCCGCAACGGAATATGGAAAAGTATTTTTTTATCAATCAATCTGTTAGTCGAGTTATTCTTAAAAAATATTATTATTATATAACATACTCCAACATTTGTGGACCATTCCACTACCCCATTGTTCATATACATTAAGCAAAGGTGTTTCTATTTAGGATTGATCATATTACCTTACTATTAATCTACTAATTTAACATTCAATCAGCTCAACATTTGATTAGATCAATAGTTGACCAATAATTGGATTTTCTATTTAATGTTTTATCGTTTTTAGTGAGCCTACTGTTCCATAATTTAAAATGGTAACAATTACGTGTATGCAAATTTCTATTTAGACGTTATTTCCAAAACACTAGTCAGTGGGAGATTAAGACGAATGGTCTCATCAATCAACTCCGAATCAATCTCTAAACACCCCATTTCAACTAATATGTGTGGTTAGTTTCAGCCTCTACCAAAATTACCAATTGGACTCGTGTATTGAACGTATATTGAACTAATATCCGGAAAATAGCTGCCTGTCGTTTCGAAAATTAATTCCTTTTAAATTTATCTCAAATTACATGAAATGAAATTTGGTGATACCATTTTTTTTGACAGGTCTCAAATATTTACAAACAGTGAAAACAGTTTTTTTTTTCTAAATTAAATACTGCCAAAATCCATTGTTAATTTTCTTAAAAATTAAGAATTTACGTTAAGAGAACACAATTGCACACCCATATAGTAGTACATTAATTACAATTTGCGGAAAGAGTCAGAGATGTGGAGATATATAAGGGTGAGAAACGGGTAGGTGGAACGGGGGAGGTCATAAGGTGAATTTATGTAATTGGAAAAAAATGCAGAGAAGAATTAGTAGATGCGGGTGATGAACCGGTGAGATTAGAGAGAGTGGAGGTGGTAATAGGAAACGATATTAGGGAAGTGGGTATTTGTGAGGAAGATGTGAATGATGCGATAAAGAATATAAAGAAAGGGAGTTCTGCTGGACCGGATAGAGTACCTGTAGATGTATGGACGTATCAGAATGAAGAAGGAGTGAGTCCACTAACAAAATGTTTGAATGAGGTGCGGATGGGAGAAGAGGTAGCGCCTGAGGATTCGAGAAGAGGAGGAGTAATACCAGTGCATAATAACGGGATATCATGAATGTGAATAACTATAGGGGAGTAACATTTATGAATTGGGTGTACAGGTTATATACGATATTGTGGAATATGAAATTGGAAGAAGAATTAAAGGATAAAAAGGTTTTGTCAAGTACGCAGTCTGGGTTTGTAAAACGAAGGAGTATCGCAGATAATATAGTTACGTTAAACTATATTATGAACCAGGAACTGGTGAGAGGGAAGAAGTTGTACTTAATCTTTATATATTTGTAGGCTGCGTTTGACCGAATTATGAGAAATCATTTCTGGAAGAAAATGAGAGAGGTTGGGAAGTGTATTAAGGTAAGACGTCTGTCTGAGGCTTCAAAGGTGAGGTTGAGAGTGCGTATGTGTGCCTGAATGGTTTAGGGTAAATATGGGAGTAAAGCAAAGATGTCCGTTGAGTGCGCGTTTATTTAATACTTATCTATTAGATCTAGAAGAGGTTCTGCTTAAAGGAAAGGGGGCGGGGATGTTTGTAGCAGGGAAAAATATACGGTCGCTTTGGTACGTAGATGATGTTGTGTATATTGTAAGTAGTAAGGAAGAAATGCAGGAAGAGGTTGATGTGAACAAATATATGTGTGAAAGAGGATTGGAAATAAATTTGAACAATACGAATAATTGTGTGCAAGAAAGGAGGGGGGGGGGAGTATAGTAAAAGTGATATATTCTGGTTGAAGGGAAACCTAATTCGGATGGGTATAGAAATGAAGTAGTTAGGGTGGTAAGTCAGACTGGGTCTGCAAAGGAGAATGTAAAAAGTTAGCAAGAAATATTTAGGTAGCAGCTGAAAGCGTGGGTTACGTTTGGACGGTGAAGTTTAGTGATTCGATGAAAATGAGGTTGATGATATTGAAAGTATGAGTAAAGAGTATTATGTTGTATGGTGCTGAAGTGTGGGCGGTTAAGAAGAGAAAGGGACTGGAAGGGATAATAATGAGATACATGAAGAGATTTACTAGGAGTGGAGAAATCGCCGTGTGAGATTATGCTCCACGTATTGAATGAAATAAAATGTTGGGTGTATGGATTGAAGAAGAAGATAAGATATGAAAGGAAAGTGTTGGGGGACTTAAACGAGAGAATTGTAGAAAAGATATATTTGGAACGTATTGGATGCAAGAAGGAATACGGGATTGAATGGGTGGGAGAAAGAAGGAGGGTATATGAGAGGTGCAGATGGTCTATGTGTGAATGGCATGAGAGGATATATTGGCGGATAAGGTCTGAATCTGAGATCAAACAAAAGATAAAGGATATAGAATTGCAAGAGAGGTATGAGAGAATCAGAAGGAGAAGGTATAACAAGAGATATGAATATTTGATGGTGGAAGGGGAAATACCTGCATATTTAAGATTGGATATGGCTATGAATGAAAAAAGAATGATAGGAAGATTTAGATATGGTGGTGAGGAAAAGGGAAACAATTATTGGATGAATGAGCAATATAGGAGGTGTAGAGCGTGTGGATTGGAGGATGAAACATGGGAACATTGGGTGAGCTAGTGTATGGGAATAGAATGGTTCAACGACAGGTTTAACGACAGGTGGCTGTAAACTGGAGGATATGTATGGATGAGGAAGGGAAGAAATTAGAAGGGATTAGGGGGAGAAATAGGGATTCTTAGTAATGAGTTCTGTCCCTTCTTCGCTTATATATTAGCAGGTGTATTAGGAGGAGTGAGTGTGGTGGGTAAGCTTAAGGGAAGGAAGAGAAAAGAACGGAGATAGGGAATGTGAGAATCTGCTTTATGGATAGTAGATTGAGGAGAGGAAGGAAATGATGAAAAAAAATTTTTTTTGGGGAGTATTTGTTTTGTTAATATGTTAAGCCAATATGGTTTTTTTGATTGATTGATTGATTGGTACATTACAATCTATATTAAATGGAATTAGTTCCATGACATAAATTATACCTCAAACTAGTTAGTTCTATAGCTATATATCTCAAATTGCGATATTTAGAATATTTGGTTCTATACGTAAGATCTATAAATTTAATGTGATTTTTTAATCACTTTAATGAAACTTTTTTTTAATCAAAATTTGGCCAACATACAAGGTATTTATTGTATACAAATTTTGCTCTCTATTTTCTCGAAACGAGTACCGTATTTTGTTTTACACATTTTTTAGATCGTGCCATATTCCGTTCTTAAACTACACTAAGCTTGATATAATTAGCTTGTAGCTTAATAGAGTAGAAAAATATTCTATTCTATTAAAGTAGCGAAATTTTGAAAACAATCTAGTACTTGCTCAATAAAAATCTGTTATTGAAACTGTATGGCACTTTTGTTCATATTTTCATATAAATCGTATTCGCATATAATTTAAAACTTATTTCGTATTTATACGCTAAATGAGTAACACCATTTGCTCCATTTTGAAATATGCTTTGCAACAAAACTAATTACAGTCAGCGCTTTAGATGATATTTGGAGTGAAAAAGAATTTAGGATCCGTTCGTCGGGAAGATTGGGGTCAGTAGAAATGAGGTTAAAAGAAAGATTAAAATTACCATGAACAGCGCACTGACATGCTCACTGACGGTTGGAACAAACATTCCTTTAGCTGAGTTGATGTATAATTAAAAATAAAAGTCGTTTAAATTTATTTATAGGGTCAACCAAAAAGGAAATAAATAATTATTTTAATATTGGCATACTATTTGAATCGTGCGGAAATCGTTTCATGCAGTTCTTTTTTTAACAGTACAAGGTTCTTGAATTAGATGATTTCTATCACAATTGAAAGTTGAGAAAGCGTTTGATTGAATTATAAACAAGTATAAAAACAAGTTTCTGTTATTCTACATCGAAAAACTAAAATGTAAAGAAAAATTGCGGAAAACTTCCATTAAACTTTATCTTTTGTTATTCGTGGAAGTGGAGAAATCTAAATCTTCAAAAAGATTAAGGATGCCCGCTGCATACAACAGCGTGGGTTTTTTTACCCACTAAAACTCCACTCCCTGTTAGTAATGGACTGATTGAGGAGATATGGTATTGTTTCAATGAGGCTTTAGGATTTTACATCCTCTTCAGTCTGGAATTGGTTTTAAGTGGTTAGGTTTAGAATTGGTGCAGATAACTTGCAGTTGGCATATTATCCCTTTACAATCAAGGGAAACCTGCAATACTTTGGTCATAGCATGATTAAAGGTAGGCTTGTTTCAGGATTTATTAGGTTAGGTGATTGGTTTCGTTTTTGGTTTTTAGTTTTCAAGTGTACCTTTGATACTACTTGCACCGGAGTGCAAACGATGTTTTCTGTGGAGGTGCTAATGGTGATGGCGGGAAAAATTCACTGTTTTAATTGCGTAGCCATTTCTACTGTGACAATATTATAAGCTATTATTCATAATAAAGGACAACTTTTAATTTTAATGTATTGATTTCTTTAACTAGTTCTAATCGTTGCTGAACATCAAGCTGCCGGTTAAAAAATATTTACTTACAGTAACTGTGTATATAGATAGAACAGAACACTGAATTTTCCAATCAAAAAACACAAGTTACTGACACAAAACACAACAATTTAAAAAAATCCGTTCGTACAATTTTGTGACTTTGGTAAACGTGAAGGATGATCGCTAGAAAATTTGTTGATAGCAAAATACTGGTATTTTTTGTACGAATAGCAATTATCAATACAGAACAAAAATTGGCTGGGATTCCGGTCCTCGGGATCCCGGGATCTTGGGATTGAGAATACTACTCCCGTGTAAAAAGCATTGGCATATCTTTCCAACTCTGCTATCACAATGTGGATTTTACTAATGTTTTTGCTGATAGAACTGATGATTTCCAACGTGAGCGGATTAATATATTGTCGATCTGATTACGATGTTGCTAATCTGGAGTTACCCACGTATATAGTCTGCGCTTTGGTTGTTTGAAAAATTTAAATTCTAGTTGCCAAGTCATTATCTATACCAAATTGTATAAGGCGTTAAGGTTAAGGAGTCAAGGTATCTGTGATCAATCTTTTAAATTGTTACTGTATTTAACGTAACTACCATTTAATAGAGAACACAACACGATTATTTTTTGTATTTAAGTAGGACATAAAATGAAACAAATGGACATAAGAATAAAAAATGTTTTGTTAATTTTTGTGAAAATACAAGATAGGTCATTACTTTTTCGTAATGATAATTTTTTCAAATTGTGCGCGATGTTTTATTGGGAAGACAGTTTCTCAAAATATACCATTCTTCTTATGGAATGCTATATTTGGAGATCCAGTATTCCCAGCGAAATACTTAAAGGCAAATCATAATAACAGAATTTATTGTAAAGGAAATCATGATCCTAAAATATGTTGTATTTGAGCTAACGATTTATCTTTTGTTTCTGGAATCAAGAAAATCGTAAATAAAGTTGCCAATATGCAATTAGAAAAAAGCCATAATTTAAGATAAATATCACAGGAATTATGCTATAGTTACTGAGATCTGTATCTTGATTTTGCAAATAATAGTAGATAGAACAGCTTATTGAACAAATCGCAAGAATTATGTAAGAAATAGCTAATAATCTTTTCCTGCCATATTTATCAACAACAAATTGAAATAAAAGTGTTCCGATTGGTTGAATTATACCAAAGAAAATTGCTGATAAGCTCGATGGAATTCCTTCAAATGACAAAGCAAATATTTGATCCGCGTAAAACGTAATAGGATTAGAAAATGTTAGTTGCATAAACACTAACGACAAGGATGTTAATATAAGTCCTTTGGTTAAAGATTTTGATTTTAGAATATCTTTTAATGGAATAATTTCATGACTTTCACTTACATAATCACGAATATCATTTAATTCTGATTCAATCAAACTCTTATTTTTCTAATCGCGTAATAAACATAATACCTTAATCGTATCCTCTGGATTTTGGTGTTTATAAATGTCATAAAGACTTTCAGGTACTAGAAGAAATGTTAGTAGTATGCTGATAGCTGGCGGTATAATACATAAGGAAGAAAACAGTTTATATGATACCCAAGGTCCAATTGAATAAGAATATAAATTTCCTAGAGATATACAAATATTTATCCAACATCCGAAAAATCCACGATTATTCTTTTCGGAAATTTTACCAATATAAACTGGGATTAGTGCGGTTTGGCCACCTATTGAAAGACCATGTATTACATTTCCTAAACATAATAGCCAAAATTCCTTACTAAACGCTAATAAAATAGATGCTAAAATAATTCGTTCTCGTATAGATACTTTCGTCTATAACAAAACTTACCAAAATTATGGGTTTACTTTTTATTTTTAGGGTTTTGTATGGTGTATGGTTTTATACAAAAATCAAAGCGTGCTACTGCTACCATACCACGCTCAGATATTTTATATAACGCAAGCGAAAAGCAATGAAACTATTGAACTGACGTATTGACAGATTCTTGTTTATTTTTCTTCTTCTTCTTATATTTGTTTACCGTCGGCGTTCTTTCGCCTTGGCCTGGCCATGGCCTATAACCGACGCATTGTTTGTTTTTATGAGGCATAACAATAGAATGATAGTTTATAAATACATGTTGGTGTACCACTGTTGATACTTATTGAAAACCGTTCACTCGGACGCTTGAAATAAAAAAACAGAAATAAATCATGTGTGTTCTCTATTTGAACTATATTTTACATGATTTTACATTGCTTCTAAAAGTTTTTTATTACCAATTACGTGATCAGATGACAAACAACTCGCAAAATGATGTTCAATATTTAACATAGGCGATTCCCTATCTGCCCACTGCCAACCCAAATTTCGTAATCAGGTCAAGTTAATTATTTAAAATATGGTATTAAGAGGTATTTTTGAAAATAAATAATTATTATTGTTTTGGTAAATTTTGCCAACATCCGGACATTTTTAGGCTTCGGCTGGACATGCTACGTAAAACCCGGACTGTCCGTGTGAAAACCGGATGGGTGGCAAGTCCTCATAAAAGAAGGTTGTGTGATTTTGTTTTTTTTTTTATTATTAATAAAGAGTTATTGCTCAAAAATATATCAACGGGGCCCAAACTGAGGGGTACCCAAACTGCGGGGACCCTAAGCACTACTTAGGTTTGCTTAATAGATGCTAGGCCCCTGTATTTAACCGTAATTGGGACATAAAAGTAAATAAATAGATATAAGATTAAAAAATATTTATTTTTATAAAAAAAGAAACAACAAGATAGATAGCTCTTACTTTTTAATAATCATATTTTTTTTTTAATTATGTTCAATGTTTGATTGGAAAGAAAGTTCTAGCGACAATCTGTATCGTTACTACAAGGCGTATATATATAGGTCTATAATTGCTTTTTATGGAATTGTATATTTGGAAATTCGTAATTCCCAGCCGAATATACAAAGGCAAATCATCATAATAACAGAATTTACTGTAAGGGCAATCATGATCCTAAAATCTGTTGTATTTCAGCTAATGATTTACCTTTTGTTTCTGGAATGAAGCAAATCGTAAATAAAGTTGCCAATATGCAACATATACCAGCGATTAGAAACGTATAACACAAGGTAATCTTCTCAACAAGAAATGGATATAACCACATTACGATAAATGTAGTAAACATGAGAATTATAATCGCAATTGTTAATAATGTAGCTTTCCCTTGTGCTGGAAATAATTCAGAAAGCATTATATACGATATGGCAATACAACCGAAATTTAGAAAAAATCCATAAATTAAGATAAATATCACAGGAATTATGCTATAGTTACTGAGATCTGTACCTTGATTTTGGAAATAATAGTAGATAGAACAGCCTATTAAACAAATCGCAAGAATTATGTAAGAAATAGCTAATAATATTTTCCTACCATATTTATCAACAACAAATTGAAATAAAAATGTTCCGATTGGTTGAATTATACCAAAAAAAATTGCTGATAAACTCGATGGAATTCCATTAAATGACGAAGCAAATACTTGGTCCACGTAAGACGTAATAGGATTTGTAAATGTTAGTTGCATAAACACTAACGACAAGGATGTTAATATAAGTCCTTTGGTTAAAGATTTCGATTTCAAAATATCTTTTAACGGAATAATTTCATTACTTTCACTTACATAATCACGAATATCATTTAATTCTAATTCAATCAAACTCTTATCTTTCTTATCGCGTAATAAACATAATACTTTAATCGTGTTTTCTGGGCTTTGATGTTTA
>WYDF02056513.1:0-11906 GCA_009867245.2 Adranes taylori
CCACGTTCGTTTCTTTGGTCATAGCTGAATTTTCCAATAGAAACTTCAGATTCTTCTTCCCGTTTCCCCAGCTTCGCCTTGAAATCACCGACTATGCATTGATAGTGTGACCGATTTTCGTCCGAAGAAAACAAGGACACACGAAGAAAATATATGCGTAATGGTACCAGCAGACGCGAGAAACGTATTAACCCGGCGAGTTGGCTAAGCATCCTGAACGTTACAAAATGCAAAGACATTCCGGCTTATTTAATCTAAATTTTATTAAGCTACATGTCAAACAAATTGATAGACTACTCAGCAGCAGCAAATAAGAAAAATGCCGTTGGGCATGCGAACTATTGGGCATGCGAACACACGGAACTATCTACTATAAGCTTGCTCAAATACTAACGGAGCACGAATACTTTGCCTAATACTTAAAGAGATTGGAAAAATAGACTCGGAAATTTGTGAACAATGCGAAGAAGATATCGACAACGTGGAGCACAAAATTTAGTTTCGCAGAGAAATAGAGTGACCGAATCTCTATTGAAAACCTCATAACCTGGATGTTGAGTTCAAAAGGAGACAGGAAAGCTGTGGACTCGTACTTCACAACAATATTGTCCAAGAAGCAAACATTTGATAACGAAATGAGAAGGTAGAGGAACCAACAATAAAATATGTGTGGGCGCGTGTGTGCATGTTTACAACATGATACAAGACAGAAACAACCAATGAAAATTGAGGAGGATACATGGAACGATCAATTATTGGAAAGTCTAAACATAAAATTGTAAGATATGTAGCCACACTGCTATGCGAAACGTACTAGATGAAGAAATGTTCATGTGGTTATCAGAGAGTGCGTGGACGGCCAGTGGGGGTGGGGAGTGGAGATTAGTGGTAGGAGTCCGGCACTATCGCATTGTACGGGCGGTACAGTGTCCAATGTAGAATTTTCCAGTTCCTACGGTAAAAAACTGTCAATGTGTGGATGCCTACAATCAGACAGATGTGGCTGGATGCGAATTGATTGACAACTTTGTCCTCTTAGTTTTATTAAAACCAACTCAAGTTGAAATCAAACATCGCAGAAGGATGTTGGAGTCTTATTGACAGCAGAACAATCAAATGCATTGATCCTGACTAAACTGGGAATCAGCAAACGGCTTTTAAGGCATGCTGCCATATTTGAGTTAAATCACGTGACGTAAAATGGGACTGGACTGTCTCATTGTGGAAGGCATTATTATTATAACTGCAGGACAGGATCGTCACCCCGACCGCCTTGACCTAGAAGATCGTTTGTGTCGTGCCCCTTTTTGTCATTTAAAAGAGATTCTGGAGACTGTTTTCGGATGCTGTTCTCAGATGTTCTCGTCATGTACTGCCATTCCGCCGAAATATCTAAGTCTACAGCTCAATGCTGCCGGACATTTACACAAAATGTGTTTTGCCGTTTCTGCCTTGTCATTGCAGAGCCGACCCCAACATGTTCTCAACCATACCAACTTTATGCATATGGTAATTGGAGCATAATGCCCCGTAATCAATCCTGTAAATGTGAAATGTTCCTCTTTATTGAGACTGAATATTCTGGTGTTTACCTCAGATGTCAGGTCTATAAAGGCCTTTGAATTTTCCTGACCCGAGACTTTGTTCCACTATTTGATTCTGGCTTCATATTCCCATTGTCTTCATATCTACTTCCCGTTTTGTTTATTTGGAGCACAGGACGGATTAGGGCTTAGTATGTTGCTCTATCTCCCTTGTCTGGCTAGATTGTCAGCTATTTTATTGCCCTCAATCTCTGTATGTGGTGTTCCCCATCTTAATTTTAAATGGTTATGTTCTGTCAGTTCTTTCAGGTAGGTATATCAAGTAGACCCACAGTAAACTTTATTCTGTAATGTCTTCAGCGCTGCTTGACTATCAGAGTAAATACTGAAGTTGGCCCTTAAATACCTTTTGCATAATTTATAGAAATGTCTATTTCAATCTGTAGGATAGAGGTGTGCGCATACAGTGAGATTGCTGTTCTACACGTAAGGCCACACATCCTAGCCCCTGATCACCACTTTCCAATTTATAACCATCTGTATACCATTTCGTTTAAGGTAAACGCTCCTGTAGTCGAATCGATTACATCCAGAGGCTCACTGACCAACAATTTATAGGTCAACACATGTGGCCAGAGACTGGCGAGATGCGGTTCTCAGAGCAGTGAATCAAAGTAACTAGATATCTTTTACTAGGGGCATCGACTAAGGAGGAGGAATTGTCAAATACTTAAAAATAGTAACTGACAAAAAGTAATTTAATTAAAGAACATGCACAATAATTATGCACGATCACCACGCATGATCACACGTGGTGAACTGCGAGTGAAACAAAGAAAGAAAAACAAATTAGCATAGATTAGACCGCATAACTTTCTGTTATTGGTAAAAGGACCAAAGAAAAAGCTCCGAGATAAAGAAACGCAAGAAGAAGGCAATTTTGGTACTTATATTGACAAACTGTGTTATTAATAGCAAATAATTTTTACAGGTGCTATATAGTATATACTGAAAGTAAGATTTCATAGTCATTTCACGGCATAAAATAATAAATGATTCACAGTCACAATTACATGTTTTCATTAAAAAACCAATTATGTTTAAGAAATGTATTAAGCTTAAGCATTAACAAAAGTAATAACTTATCTTCATTAGTTATAATTAAAAAGCCATAAAAACTTGTTTTGACATTAGTAAACAATACAAAAAAAAGCAAACATTTAATCGTTAAGTGGCTTATTTCCCCAAATTTATTAAACCAATATACGTAATGCAACATTTTAAGAGCACAACCCCTACCCGTCGAACTTGGTAATTACGTCAACTTAAAAAATTCAAGTTGTCAGGTAAGAAAGCTTTCGGTTGCGTTTTATGCTCGTTAAAATACATCCGTTCTATAGAGAAGCTCTCTCCTTCAACTTTTTCATCGTCTAGCCCTTCGTAAATGATTAAATATACAACGACTTTCTTTCTTAGAGTTGAAAAATTCTCTTAATTTTTTAATCTATTCCAAGTGGCTCCAGCTGTTCAACACCGAAAGTATTATTTTAATCAGAGGTGTAGTTCCATAATTTAACAAATATAAAAAAACATATGTTTTCTTTTGTCGGCGACAAAATGTTGTATATGTCAATTAATTTGTAAGCAATTTCCTCAGCCTCGTTCTTTTTGAGATTCCATTGAGCCAGTGATTGGAATTTGATACACACAATTAAATTCTTAGTATATAGGAATTGTTCAACCCTTTCAATGTTTTAAGGTTGAAAATGCCATTGATATAAATTGAACAGAGCTTACAGTAAATAAAGTCCTTTAATCGAGTGATTGTCCTCGTTTACTTATTATAATTATTATCACCAAAGACTGTCTGCAGAACAACGCTCGATAGTACTGCAGCTAAAGGGAATATTTTCTTTTCCTGATCTTTTCCTGATCATTTAGTCACACCCGTCCAATAATATTTCCTAGTGAGATCTCTTATGTACCAATTCAGGTACTACTTGCGTTGCTCCATACAGGTCCCTTTTTCTGGATGCCAATGCTTCACACTCACATATGATTTGATGAGCTGTCTCACTTTCCTTCACACATAGCCTTAATTCTAATTCAGTATTGTATAGGCCAATTTCATTCAAATATATCCTCTGAACCAGTTTTCATTTTGATTTTCTTCCTGCCAAGTAAGGTTCTTTCTTACATTACTTTCTATTGCTTGCTGGTTTTGTCTAGCAGTCTATGTGTTTTGAATGGTCCAGTTTCTTATGGCTTTTCTTTGATGGAACTAGCAGGTATTTACAGAGCCGAATCGGGACCTGTTAACTGTGTGCTCGGTGCTTTCTTGACAATGCATCTGCTATTTCTTTCCCTACAATTCCTGTACGCAATGGAGGATTGAATATATTTCGGCCTGAAAAACTGTGGCAAATCTACTTAAGTGCCAGGACATTTTACATTTTACATATAGATCGTTCTACGTATCTTCTTGATCTCGTATTTCCAAAAGCCCTAAAAGATGGATGACGTCTCTAAAAGATGGACATCTTCTAAAAGGTGGAAGTCTTTTCTTCCCACAAAACCTGAGTTTATGAAGACCTCATAGTTTCTATTGTAGACTGGTGATTGAAATACAGTCTAATTTCTTTGCCTAATTCGGTCTGTTAATTTGTAGCTGATGCAGTGTGGCTTTGGCCTTTGCTTGCATGACCAATGTCGGAAGATATAGCAGCTCTTCAAGTGTCGCCGTTGGGATGGGTTTCATACCACTTGTTTTACCAAGACCTGCAGTCATCTGTATGGAGGATAGTTTCTGCCTGGAATGTCTTTTTTCATCACGTCAGTGATCCGTAAGTTATGGATGGCCTAATAAGAGACTTCTACTTGTACAGGCAGTGCAACAAGATAGGTATCTGACCCCATGATTTTCCATACATACGTCTTATAATTGCGAAAATTATAAGAGTTCTGTTTACAATTCCAGCGATGTGCAGGTCCCAAGTAAGTTTGTAATAGGTTATGGTTTACGTCTGATGGATTATAAGAACGAATCGTCGAGTGAAATAAATGTTGTTGCGTGGTAAGCATGAATGGAGACAATCCATTTGTTGGAGACGAATTGGTTGCTTAATCTGGCGATGTAGATTCGTTGGTGACGATGATTCATTGACTGAGGTTTCTCGATTAGCTTTATTTATGCCGGGCTTCTCTTGGTTTTATCGAAGACACGGTTAATGGGTAAAGGGGTGATTTGTAAATGAAAATGAAAGAAAAGAAATTTATTCTAAATATGATTTTAACCCTATTTTAAACGAACCGTACTTAAAACTGCCAATTTGTTCGATCTGCAGAAGATCAGTCTGGTTGTCCATTATAAATTATGCCCACAAAATCCGCGAATTTGCTTACCAAGTAGTGTGAGATACAACTTGCCAACTGCGTCTCTTTGTTGTTTGGCTTTGTGAGCCTTTTTATATCGAACTTGGTGTACATCGAAATCCCTATGTACTGCAGACAATGGTGGTTCTTCACATGGCGAAGAGGTCAAAAATTGTAATGCTTTTTTTTAAGAAACTAGAAAATAACACAATTCGGTTAAGCTTCAAAAATTATCCATTAACATTAGTACTGGGAAGTCATTAAGAACGGCAGTTATGGGATAAGAAAAATCTCTCTTTAAAATTCGCAACTAAAGTTATACATACATATGAAATTTTATTTTGGTCAATAACTATGTGTAACTTAATGTTTGAACACTAGGCACGATTTATTTTAATCTGATGTCAGAAGTAGGCGAACATGTTAGAAAACCATAAACTAATTCGATTATATGGGTAGTAATGCTTTTTGTTTTGCTTCAAATTCATCTCGTAACATGCAGGTGCTTATAAATTTCCAAATCTCTTTATGTAAGCAAAGAAATCCTAAAAGAAAGCCTGACATATAGACTTCGTAGAATTAATTAATTGTGGTGTAATTCCAGCCAATAAAAAGTTTGGAATCAAGTATTACACGAAGGTACTTTGCTTCCCCCTGCAGCGGTATTTGTATCCCATTAAGTGTCAGACTACCTAATCGTTCAGATTTCTTCTTCTGGTAAACGATATAATCGATGTCATCTGAGGGCTTATTTTCAATCCCCTGTTCGTTGCCCATTTTTCAACCACGTTAAATGCATAAAATACCTAACAGTTGAATTGAATTATATTCTTTTAGATTAATATTTCAGCATGTAGGATAGAGGTGTGTCCCAGCGCCTGCTGCACTACTATACAATTTATAACCATCTGTATAGCATTCCAATGCACCTTTATGCACCCAATGCAGCTGTACAGCATTCCAATGCACCATGTGAAGGTCCATTTTGCCAGATATACGTGGTAGGTATGGTGACTGCAAACGGTTGTTCAACGTTGACCTTTAGTGGCAAGTCATCCCACCTGCAGTCGGTGAGTGGTGCCGCGCCAAGCTCCATGTTTTTAGATTTAGCATATATTTATACGTTTATTCAAATTTATATTAATAGCGTTTACGAGATATTTTTTCCGATTTCATGTATGGTTATTATTTATATTTTATGGCATTTAATAAATTCAGATTTATTAAAATCACATAAATAAAAAGCACCCTCTTAGACCTCTTAGACCAATTAATAAAAAGAATCCGCTAGAACATGGAAAACAAATTATCACAAAATTATGCATCAATGATTTACATCATTGATGCATAATTTTTAGAATTGATACAAGCTAAGTGACAGATATCGATTGCATGTTTACTAGTTCACAAATAGAAACGAGATAATATGTTACAGTAGTTAGCTTAGACAATTATACAGCCAATTGTACCTGTGTGTGATCTTAAAAATCACCTGACAGGCTTCTTAAAACAAGGTCAGCTAAATCACTTAATTGACAACTATATGGAACGATATAAGATCTTAGTATATCAACCCCCAGTTAATGCGTGATATAGAATTAACTTATACTCGCTAAAGGTGTTTGTTAATGAGAATGTTTTAATAGTATTTCCATAAAACGTAAATTACCTTGTATGTTAATTATTAAATGAGTTAGTCTAAAGTGTAGTCATCTAAGTCGCTAGATTTCTTTCAACTGCAAACGAGTAATGAACACAACTCTAGTTAGCAACGTCATATTAGTTAATTATGAAAGTCAATGGAAATGAATGCATTACCACTTTGGCAATACTTGTTCGATTCAGTTTTAATCACTAGTCATTAGTACAATATATTAATAGAGCTAAGTTTATTATATTCAAACGGCAGCCACTTTTACCTTGCGATATTGTCCGTAAAATTAATGAAGTAAACGCTTTAAGTGTTATATAAATTAATAAGTCATTCCATTTAGCCTTGCTGAATGTACTTATAAAGTTTTCAAAGTAATTAATATATAATTAAAGAAGCAACGCTATTAGCTGAATTTTGTGCAAACGCAGAAATGTAATAAAATATATAGCAATGAAATCGAAATAATAAATTAACTTAATTAAGTAAATTGCTTTATCTTGTGCAATTGATTAACGCGTAATAAGTTCCTAGCCAGAACTTAAAATAAGGTTGTAATTAAGAAATAAACCTAGTTAAAACGAAATCAAATTCTTAAATTTTTTAAATAACAAAATAATTTTTTTCATAAACAAGTACTGGGCTGAGGCCTTCATTGGCGATGAGGATGGGATTTAAATTGGGCTGAATACTGTAAAAAGTAGCCCAAATTAATTAAGTTTCGACTTTAATCGTTAACTAAAAGTGAACCCCACCCATAAAATAGCGACGACCAATGCTACATATATATATATATATATGTATGTATGTAAGTTTTATCATTACCTTTATTATTATATACTTAAATATTATACATGCTTAAATATTTATGTTCCATTTATCTGAACCTGATATTGAGTTAACAATTGACGAAAATAGTGACGATTCACTTGGCGCATTGTCAAATAATTTTGAAGCTATTAAAACATTAAGTCCTAAATTGAAAGTATATTAATCATTTAATTTTCCTAGCGTAAGTTATCAGTCTAGAAGTAATTTAGTTAATACGAGTACTAGGCAAAATATTAGTACAAATCAAGATAATGAAAATAATTTTAATTTAAGCACAAATAATGCTAATACTAATCCCATTATACAAACATACAATATAATTTTCCACAGAATAATTTTGGTTATTCAAATTATTTTGGTAACAATCAGATTCCAAATAATCAGCAAACTCAAACTAAATAAAACCAAACTCCACTTAGATTTAATCATAGTTTTACTCCTCGACATGCTGTTCATAATCCTCAATCCTCAACATTAGGAATGAAAATGTGTTTAAACCTAACCCTAGTAACCTACAAACCTACTCCAGTGGGCATGGTATAATGAAGTCTATTAGGTTTGTCCAGCAAAATAAAATTCATCAACAACATATACGGATTTAATGCTCTAGATTTATGAGAAAATGAAATAAACACATTCAATGGAAATTTTACCCGGCATAACTACTTGAAAACTGTTCAGAAAGTTTTGAACAATATTATAGCAATGAATTTCAAAAAAATTATCCAACAAATGAATTTCAAAATTCTCCAGAACCTGAAATTCAATTTAACGAACAGAACCAAAATTTTTACGATTCGGCAAGAAGTTTATGTATTGAGATAAATTAAAATAATTTGAACTGAATTATTAAGGTAACAGTGCGTAATTATAAACTAAGTTTGTGATGGTAGGAATGGAGAAACCTTAAGTAGAATAATTTTATACATCACTTGGGAACCTATTTGACGAGAACTTTATCGCCATGATCTTGAACATTTGTGAACCTGATCGCCATGTTTATTTATTAATCTATTTGGACATAGTAATTGAATACAAGTAGAAATATATTTTATTTTGTTATTTTGATGACGCGTTATTTATTTTGAATGCACGAATTATAATTTTGTTTGCATGTATGCATTTCTTAAAACATTTTCAACACATTTCGTTTAATTTATGTATTTCTTTTATGCAACGGCATTTAGAAAGGGGATTGAGGTTGATAGCGCTACGCAGTGTTTAGTTATATTTAAGTTTGATCTAGCAGACTTAAATAAAAAAGTACTCCTAGCCTTACCAATGGCAAAGCTTAGTGTTTTATTCTAAACAATGTGGGGAGACTAGGGATTATAACTTCATTCAATAGTAGGTAAATGAAAGTTGATAGTAAAATGAAATGCATTTTGCAGTTGTATGAATGTATTTTGCAATGCGCCATCTACCGGTTAAAATTTTATTTTAACTCGTCAAATAAATCTAGCCATCAGGGTTTGAACAATTCATTGCTATGAATGTGATTTACAAGGGTTACAAGGCTATGCAAGGGTTACACTTGTTGGCACGATGATAGCAATTTTCTTTTGTTTACCGTATTTAATTAAATAAATACTGGTAATATATATATATATAGATATATATATATATATAAGTCTATATATATATATATATACATATATATATATATATATATATATAAAATTACTGTTGTTGAAGGCAATAAACAGCTACTGATTCATCTCAATTGTGTGTGATCTATTTCGCCTACATATTTGAAAATAGCTTAGCATCCAGGCGCGATGTACTCAACTAAGTCTTTAAACTATGGATGAAATACTAAAAAAGGGTATTGATAAAGGCTCCCCTGATACTGGAAATGCGTATCTGCCCTTGTGGGGTAAGGTAATGTGGTCCCCGATACATTTGTTAATGGTAAGAAAATGAAAATTTAAATATATTTACTATTTCATAAATAAATTTATAAGCGTCAATCTGAAATGAACAAAAATTAGTCATGGGGACCGAACTACCAACTCCTCCCTTTCTATGGCTTTTCTAAGCTATTTGTTTGCATATGTCATCAATAGGTGTTGTGAAATAGACTACTTAATATAATTCTTAACATACAAAGTTATTTACGTTTTGTATACCTATTAAAATATTCTCATTAATTTAATTTAAGTTATTCACAGAATTCAAACTAAAAAGAATGATTACATTACAACCCAGTACTGCACACTACTATTCCCCATATCTAACTATCGAATAAATTATAATTTAATTTAATTCATGATAGAATTTCAAGATACTGAGTAACCAGAATTCATTCTACGCTATTCTTTTCCATAAGACTTGTGTGGCTTTTATTTATTTCTTTGACTAGCTAATTTTGTACCAAAATTACGGATCTATTTCCCTCACTACTTTACAATAAATTGTAGTTATTTCATGTATTCACCCGTATCTACTTTTTCCAAGTGCTATCCTCATGATTAATGTTAATCCAATCAGATATATCTTCTTTGCCCATACTTATGCAGTATCGCATAGTACACTATCCTTCACGACTGATCAATTACAAATCAGATTTATTTACTCACATATACAATGATCACAGTATAACCCCACTTACCCACTACAGCTGTTGCATGGGCCGGTAGCCCCAGATGTGAGTAAAAGCATTTGAGATTTCATTAAATATATTAGGGTTTAATCGACAATCAATGATTATTTTAACTCATTAATTCCCAGACGTATATATGGTAAAACTACCCATAGATAACTGCCTTTTTTCAACATTTCACAAAATCTAGTCATTCTGAATTATTTACGTATCAATCATAGAAGTAAATTAGAACGAGAAGAAATTGCCTCGTGACTATATCAAATTTTAAATTTGTACTGCCACTGATTGCTATACAATTGTTTCCATTCTTAGTTGTAAAATATTAATAAGATTTAAGGCATTAGACTTTAAGTGGACAGGGAAGGGAATTAAAAATACCGAAAATGACGAGACATAAAAAGCACGTAAAAGACACGTTAGAAAGCAAGCGACAACAAAAGGAGACGCTAGAAAAAGATGAGACAATTATTACATTGGAAGCATGACAGGGAAAAAGCGCCAACATTTAGTTGGTTTCACGGGAATCTTATCTCGTAATTAGGGCATACTTTATAAGTCGCTCGCCTACACGAACAAAACTGTGATACTTTGTTTCTAACATTATAGAGTTAGTCGTAGAAAAGAAATTCTATCCGTTTGAATTATTTCAACATTTCAAATGTTAATAAACTCATAGAAAATTCTAAGTTTATTTAAAAATAATGATACTGAAACGTAAGGGAACACCTCTTTGTTATTGTGGGTGCAAAACAGAAAAAACTATTTAAGAAAATGAAAGGGAAAATTGGAAAAAAATGAGATCATGAATTAAATTAAGTTATTAAAAATGAACGGGAAAAATTATACCTTGAGGTTGACGTAGACGTAAACTATTGGCCCTTCAGATGCGAGCTTTTCGTTTAAGATGCAAGAGTTATTTTTTGAGCAATTACTACATTGATATTTGCGAATTTTACTCATGCTTACTTGAAATTATCCCTTAGCGTTTTCATAAAATTATTTAGAGTTTGATTGGTAAATTACTTTTTTCTGTTAATCAGTTTTACAGCCTTTTGACTAACTGTCCCATTGGGAACGAATGAAACCCTCCTATTTTGCATTTATTTTTCTTATACAGATTTTTTTCCCATTTTACTTAAATTAAATTTTACTATTTCAGTATTTCAGCTATTTTACTTACATTGAATGTACATAATGAATTTTTGTCTATCATATACCATATAGGTATGTAACACCTATACGTATATGAAAGATATAGGCTTCATGTTTTGACAATTTATTATATTTCACTTTAGTATGTTTCTCGTATTGAAATTACTGGAATCCGTTAATACGCAATTCAAAGGGGTAGGGGAATCATAAGGAACAATTATTTATTTAAACAGTTTTTTGTAAAAAAAAATTCTTGGTTAAAAGATTAAAAGAAATGTCGATTTTTCGTTATCTGTATGTACGTACGTACGGATGTATGTTCTAGAATTTCTCCTTCCCTATGAGATCGATCTGAATGAAATTTGGTAGACAGGCGTAGACTATGAATCCGCAGAACATTTTTTAATTTTTTTTAAAAACCAATATAGCGGCCAGTAGCCATTTTTTTCTTGTTCAGAAATTTCGTATTCAAAGTAGGAGGCTGAAAAGTTGCACACATATAGCACCTTATATTTTGTGTTGAATACAGAAAGTGCCATGTTGTCAAATTGTATAGGAATCGATGTTGCCATGTTTGAAGAATCGGTGTTGCAACGAGATATAACAAACTTTTTGACATATCTCGGAACAATAAAAGATAGGACAGTCGAATAAACTTTATTGTATAGTCTACATAATGGTCTTTCGATTTTATTTGGAATAATCTTTTCGAAAATTACAATTCAACATATATATATATATATATATATAT
>WYDF02056524.1:0-10550 GCA_009867245.2 Adranes taylori
TTTATAAGCAGATTTAGTTAATGCTTCCATTATTTGAATTAAATTAGGCTTCTTCGACGTGACGTTCAATATGCATAATTAGTTTCAATGCATTCATTTAGTTATGTATTGATATAGTTAATATTATTTAAAGCAAATTAAGCTTACTATCAGTGGCATTCAACATGAAAAGAGAAACTTTAGTAACATTGCTAGAGGCGGCTCAGCAAAGGCGACCCGTCATAAAGGCAAACAAGGCGATGCCTTGGGCCTCGCGTTCTGAGGGCCTCTCGAGGCCGTCTGACGCCGATGCGATATTGAAAACGACACAAAAAACTGTTTATCTGTAGTATCGCATAACTCTCCACCTCTGTAGTTAGTGTATTGTGGTTGTAAATCCATGGGTTGTTTCATGTTTGCGATTAATTTTTTCTATAAATGTGGGTAATTCTTGTTGGTATTGGCAACATTGTAACTATTGATAGACTTTTAGCACTACGATCGTATCAGTACTCAGTGTTTTACAGGTTATGTTTTACTGTAAAAACTCTCTGTTTTTAGTTGTGAAGTTATTTATTATTATTACATTTAAATTATCTAAAATGCCGGGAAGTTGTAAGAGAGACAGAGATATTGGACGAAAGCATGAATCAGGAAATGTAAAAAGAAGGAACAATTGTTATGGGAAAATTATAAAACGAAGATTTGTGGTTCAATGGATCAATTTGTGAGTAATCGTTTAAGTATTGAGCCTAAAGGACAATCATCAAGCTCTAATCTTGACATATTACCAGTAGCAATGCATTAGTTTGAGAGGAGTCTGTTGTAGTAGCCAAAAAAAAAACATAAAGAGTAATATGTTTACAGCTGCCTTCAAAACAGAAGAACTACAACATAATGGTATAAGTAATGATCCTGGTGATTGGGTTTATCCGATCAATGACGAAAATAGATGTACTTCGGTTTTACGAGGACCAATAAGACTTCAAAACATAATTTACGCGTTTGATAAACGCAATGGACATTTTTCTAATTATCGTTACTGGAGGACTCTCCACAATTAGGAAAAGCAAGACAGAGACGCTATTTAGTGCATTTCCAGAAACAGGACAAAGTCTATTGTTTTGCTTGTCGTCTGTTTTCAACTTCTTACATATCCTCATTTAGTAATACCGGCGTGAATAATTGGAAAAATCTTGGAGCTTACTTAAAGTCAGATGAAACTTGATCAGATCATATGGACTCTTTAATAAAGTGGTTTGAGTTAGAAACAATACTTAAAAATTGTTCAACTGTAGAGGATAATCTGGAAGCTTAGTCATATTCAAGCAGAGAAAAAAAGATGGAGACATATTTTAGAGAGAGTGTTTGTTATCGTTGACTATTTGTCAGCTCACAACCTCGGTTTTAGAGGTCACAGAGAGACCTTGAATGAAGACCACAGCGGTAACTTTCTTCCGCTTTTTAAATTTTCGTCAAGATTTGACCCCGTTTTAAAAGTTCATGTGGATCAAATCCAAGAAAACAAGCTTCATAGTCATTACCTTGGAAGAAATACTCAAAATGAGCTAACAGAACTTATGGCAAAGCAAGTTAAAGCAACAATTTTGGATCAGATAAAAGAACAAAAAATATTATTGAATTATTCTTGATTGTACGAGAGATGTGAGTCGTACAGAACAAATGTCATTAGTTCTGAGATATCTAAATGTAAAGACTGGCTATATTGAAGAAAGTTTTTTGGTACTTTTACCCCCTGAAAATATTACGGGTGAAAGTTTAACTACATGCTTAATGGCAGAGCTCGAAAGTCTTGGCCTCGATACAAAAGATTATAGAGGCCAAGGTTATGTCAATGGGTCAGATATGCGGGGTGATTATAGTGGTGTAAAATCAAGAATATTATCTAAAAACCTTTTAGCGTCTGTTACTCCTTGTGGATGCCACAGCTGGAATTTATTATTATGTGATGCAGAGTCATCAAACCCAAAAGCAAAATGTTTTTTTTTGGGACCTTACAAAGGCTTTATACATTCTTTTATGCTTCACCTATTAGATGGAGCATATTTAAAAACAAAGCTAATATTAATCTCACTCTAAAGCCACTGTCTGAAACACGGTGGGAATGTAGAGTGAAAAGTGTTAAAGCTGTTCGTTATCAACTTAAAGAAGATGCAGAGAGTCTAGACGAACTTTCAGATTCAACTAATGATTCTACAATTGCTGGCGAATGCAATTTTTGAGAAATGAAATCCTTTTATACGAATTTATACTTTCATTTGTAATTTGATATAATTTGTTGGTAAAAATTCAGTTCATTGGTAAGATGTGGCAGAGAACTGACATGGGCCTCGGGTTTGCCATTAACTATTTAGATAAGTTTTTATTATGGCTAAATGAATATAGAACCAATGGTCTGGTATCCGTTATGGTCACGGGAAATCAAATAGCTGATGTGCTCGATATTTCAAAAGAGTTTAAGAAAACACGCATTAGGACAAAGAAACCAAGTTTTTCTTATGAAAAGATGATGATATAAACTCAAGTGCAGAAGACCTTTTTAGAACTGACTATTTCTATATTGTAGTTGATAAGATTACACAAAGCACTCAATCCAGATTTATTGAGCTTAAACAATATGATTCGAATTTTGGTTTTCTATATAGATTTCAGTCCTTGAAGGACAGGCCAGTTGATGAGCTTTTGAGTTTATGTTGCCGTCTAAAAGAAACACTAACAATGAAGTTAGGAAGTACAAGTTGCTCTGATGCTCGATGGTGAAGAGTTGTTTCAAAAGTTGAAAATGTACAGCAGGATTATACCAGACGATATAAAAACCAGCGAAACAGTGAGAAGTATGATTGAAAACAACTTAGTGGTTATCTACACCAATATGTATGGGACTCTGCGAGTTATTTTAACTATTTTAACGTCTTTGTCAATTCTAGCTATTGAACGAGATATTATAGCAAATTTGAATTATAACTCTTTAATTGACGAAATTCATGTTGCAAAAAGTAGAAAATTAGTTTTTCAATGTACAATATATGCGGACTTAAAATATTGTATAACATTGTATGGTGAATGTAGGCATGTAGGCCTATATTGTGATTGGTTTGTATTATACAAAATATAAAGTTTTAAAATCATGTGTTTTTATTTGTAGTAACCTTTTCGTAGTAAGCTTTTGCAGTACTTTTAACCTATTTCCGATAAGCTTATAAGTGGTTTAGCCTTGGGGATGGCCTTGCCTGGGACCCCACAACTTTTAGAGTCGCCACTGAAACTCAGCAATGGCTGATTAAATCCCTAAGATACACAGGAGCGGCCTCGAATATGGCGCCCCGAATTTAGTTCTATTGCAAACATTTTATCATACAGATAAAGTTATAAGTGACGTATTAATTTTTTCGGAGATCCGTGACCTATATTGTAAAAATTGTTTCGCACATTATTGTCGCTGAGCTTATCTACAATACTATTAAAGTCTAATGGCTTTGTTACGTTTTCTTCTATAGATAAAATTTGTAAATTTAACAACCTATCCTCGATGATAGTAGATCTTAATTAACTAAGGTCTCTGATGTCCCGTTTAATAATAAATTGCAGAATTTCTTGTGCCGCCGGGGTAAGAGCTATTTTTGCCCTTATATTGGTAGTACATATGTGGCACTAAAATCTGTTTACTTCTTGTGCCACTTGTTCTCTAATATCACAATATTACTGTGCTTTACATGGGCTATCTCTTAATCATTGTCAGACACTACTATCATTTTTAGTGTGCAGCTGAAACACTTTTAATGTGTGTGATCAACGAACGTCATCTAATATGTTTGGAGCAAATTATGTTTGTCTTGGAACAAGATTTCCACATTAGTCGTTGACGTATGGCAGTTTCTTTTTGGGACAATCAATATAATTGCTATGCACTTACAACATTTGATATCAATTTATTAAAATATACCATTCTATTTCATTCAAATTTACGATATTAAATTCCCTTAGGTCGGTCTCTTTGGGTTTGGTTAATGACGTCTAGTTTAGCAAAAATATCCAGTCCTCTCTATTCCAGTAGAACTTTATATATGTTTGCTTGTTAACTAACAACTGTATTTGAATAAATTAAACTCGAAAGTATTCCAAAAACTCCATATTTATTTTAATCGTCGATGTTAAAACGAATTACCTTATCTCACAGTGAAGCACAAGTCACATGTTGAAATATGTTAAATGATATTTTTGTGATTATTTTTTTTTATTACTTATTTCCAAAAATATCATTTAACATATTTCAACATGTGACTTGTGCTTCACTGTGAGATAAGGTAATTCATTTTTATTTCACTTTCTGCATGTACACTCACAAATAGCTTTTGATATTCAATAGTTCGGATGATGGGAAGATTGTTTTACCGAAACATGTCAACAAAACAATTTAACAATTGTTTTAACTTGAATCCATTTTAACGTCGACGATTCAAATAAATATAGAGTTTTTGAAATACTTTCGAGTTTAATTTATTTCAATCACTTGCTCTTGCATAAGATACTGGAACAACTTAAATTTAACTCTAATTAAATATATTATGTTGAA
Source organism: Adranes taylori (assembly GCA_009867245.2). NCBI lineage: Eukaryota > Metazoa > Arthropoda > Insecta > Coleoptera > Staphylinidae > Adranes > Adranes taylori. The sequence goes on from WYDF02056524.1 coordinate 4,574, forward strand.
CAGAAGAAACAAATTTGGACAAATTCTTATTGCTTTTTGTTTTAGATTACAATAATAGTCTTTACGAAAAGAAAATCAGGTGGTGACCGATTTCATGTAACATAGTTACTTATCGTCAGACCTAGTTACTTATCATCAAACAAGAAGTACAACAACAAATTACTAATATGCTGGAATAAGGCATTATACATCATTCCAATTCTTCTTGGTTCTCTACAATTTGGGTGGTTCCAAACAAACTCGACGCGTCAGGACGTCTTAAATTTAGGATACTAATTGAATATGAGAAGCTCAATCAGAGAATCTGTGGACAAATACCCAATATTTATGATCTGTCAGATAAATTAGAGAGAAGTATGTATTATAAAACTCTCGTCTCACCTTCTAGGAATCTTTTTTGGAAACTTTTTGGATGGGAAGTTTTTGGAATCCAAAACAAAATTTAATGGACTTCTCTATAACTTCAATATCAAATACAAATTATTAATATGTTTGTAATTACTATACTGCTTTTTATATTTTATTCTGTTTGTAACATAATTTGCTCTTGCATAAGATTCAGGTTGGGTTAGGATATCGTTTGTTCTAATTTTTATTATCAAGTACACAATTTCTCATATGATAAACACAGAAAGGCAATAACAAGTTAAAATAGTTAGGTGTATTGTTCTAGTCTTTATAACTCCAAATATATGACTCGAAGCGCGATTTTTAAATGACTCATAATAATGTTGATTCTAAATATAATACAAAATTTGTTAGGCTAATCCAGTTCTCTTCTTCCATTTAAAAAAAAATGAAAGCAAATAAAGAGTTACGAACTAAATATGATTTTATTTTGTTATATTATTTGAGTACGTTTTTGGAACGAAACTTCTCTTATTTCAGAATTAAACCTTTCGACTAGCGCAATTGGGTTCTCGCAGCCATCCAAAGACAACAACTCAAAAATTGCGTCTCTTTGATCACTGACTTAGATGGCTCCTTTTATGCGAATTTCCTGGGAAGGAAGCTGTGCCTGATGGATCCGTTGAGCTGTGGCTTGTTGTCTAAGCAGATGGTTTTCGACGGCATTTGCCGCAAAAAAGAGGAGTTTGAAAGAAGACTCTGCTACAAAATGTCTAGCAAGGTTATACTTGCGACCAATCAAAAGTCTCTTCCTGATATGTTAAGAAAATTTGAGAATCAAAGTTGAGAATCAAAGTTGCATTATTTCGTTGCAACTTATTGTAACTATATTTCGTATGCAACGTTGCAAGTTATTAGATAACTGTCAACGAAGCATTATTTCGTTGACAGTTATCTAGTGAAAATGCAAGTGGTGGTAGTTTATAATAGCTGGTGGCCGCACCTGCGGTGTAAATAAAAAGATTGAGAGAATTGTGGTAGGATGATATTTCCGGTCCAAACTTGCATAAGCCGAAAAATATACGTTAAAAGCCTTTATTCGTTCATAAAAAACTAGACATCGTAAATTTTAAATACGACAATGCACTTGTGTATAGATAAAACAAGCCGCTTGTCGTTTCAGCAAGTACAAAGCTTTTGACGTGATTATATGTCGCTCGCTTCTTATTGGTGAGTAACTGGTCTGATGTTTTTTATTTGTATAGATGTGTGTAGGTTTCTAGATGCTGTCGACGTATATTCTTCGCACAAGGTGCCAAGAATATACGCAATATACGAAGCATATGAAATATACGAAATGCTAAAAGCACTCTATTATAAGGTATTAGTCAGGAAGAAATGCAATGATGTCCTATTTAATAATAAATCGTAGGGTTTCTTGTGATGCTCAGCTAAGAGCTATTTTTACTTAGGATTTCCACAAAAGTTGTTGATGTTTGGCGGTTTCCTTTTTGGGCAACCTATATAACTGCAATGCATGTACAATATTTAATATTAATTTGTTAATATATATCCTTCCAGTTAAATTGATGTCATATTTGGCTACCGGCGCTATACTACACAGACATATTTAACGAGTCTGTGAAACAGAGAAATAGTACTTTATATTTTAGTAACTATTTTAAATAATAAACGAACTAATTAATAAAATGAACGAATTTACAAAATAGATATTTCACGTAAATAAATGCACTGAAATAGCTTAATATTGTATGCGGGCGAAATTACAATTATTATAAATAATTGACGTACACGGACAATATTTAATACTAATGTTAAATTTTACTTAAAAAATAAATATTTCTCTGTGAACAATTTTATTTATTCTATAAGATTACACAGAGTGAACATTATATAATCCAAAATTGCGATATAAAATTCTCTTGGGCCGGTCTTTTTTAGTAATAGGTTTTTTAATAAGCAGAAGTGAGATGCAATAAACTTCTTCTCGAAACTTAGTACGAAAGGTGGCGAAATAGTCGAGTGGTAATATAAAAGCGAAAATCCAGTAGAGGAAACATGCAGAAGTTGTTTGGTTTTTGATCTAGCATTCAGTCGAGTTTTAAGTTTATAATGAGTATTCTTTTAGTTTTATTTTTGTTCATTACTTTGAAAATTATAGCTGATGTACAGATGTGAGGTTTTAAATCTTGATTAAGAAATTGAATACCTAAAGTTCTTGGAATTTTATTCTAAGTAAATAATTTATTTAAATGCAACTAATTTTTAATTCATAACAAGCTAACAAACAATTAACTTTGATTTAAATATTTTACTCTCAAGTTAATAATGAATCAAATGCTACTTGGTCCTTATTTTATTTATTTTCGATTTTGTGTAAAATTTTGTTATATTCCTATAAAAATATATGTAATTCAAATAAATCTAGAACCTGTTTTGTTATTTGGCAAAATATATAAACTCCTTTTCATGGGTTGTACGAGGGTAGGCTGAAAACTAAGGCACACATGCTTGTATAGCGCTAATGAAGTGACCTTTAGAAGCACGTCACGTCTAAGGTGGAAGTGGCAATCCCCCTCTATACACATGCGCAGGTTTGAGATCGTTCAATTAATCCAGTGTATTTTGAGAAGTGAAAGAATGGAGACGTGTTCAAGTGCTATGTCAAGGCGAGTTGAACAGCGTGCTGTTATCGAACTTTAACTGTTGTCGAACTAAAAAGTGACACCTACTGAGACTCATCGTCGCTTAAAGGATGTTTATGGTGACGGTGCTGTTGATAGATCTATTGTAAATTGATGGGTAATAAAATTTCGTAATTACCAACTTCGAAAGCCTATTATTATTGATTATACTCGCAGCGGACGTCCAATCACTGCCATAGACGATAAACATTGCAAACTAGTCGACGATTTCATTCAAAATGACTGTAAAATCTGCGCACGACGGGTACCACGACGTCTCATAGACGCGAACGACCAGCGTCGATTGTAATATTGCAAGCAACTTTTGCAGCGTTACCGTGACGAAGAAGACGACTACATTTTGAATATTGTGACGGGGGACAAGTTATGGGTCCATCATTACGACCTGGAAGAGAAAAGACAGAGCGCTGAATATCGACATCCGTCTTCTCAGCCGAAAAAGTTCAAAAGACAAGCATCCGCAAAAAAAATTTTTGACTGTGGTTTGGGATACTCACCGAGTTTATGAGACTGAGTTTCTGGAACGAGTGCCAATGGTATATTATCCTCAGTACATGCAGACTCTAAAACACCTCCGACGTCGAGTTTGTCATGTTCCAGGGAGCGTGGAGCCAATAATCTTGCAACATGACAACAACGCTCGTCCACACACCTCGGGCGCAACTGAAGAGACTCTTCGAAACCTGAAGTTTGAACCGATTCCACACTCTCCTTCCTCGCACGATCTTGCGCCTTGCGATTTTTATTTATTCCTCTACTCAAGAGGCATCTCAAGGGTAATCATTACGCCTCAGAAGATGAGACGAAGGCAGCTGTCAAGTCCTGGAGTCGAGAAAGATCGGAAGAAATTTTCAGTGACCGCATGAAAAAACTTGTTACACGTTGGGAGAAATGTGTTAGCCTGAACGGTTACTATATTGAAAAATAAATATATCATTTTGAAGCTCAAGAATTGTACTTTAATATAAGCTTGCACGATCTTGCTATTTATTTTTGTACGTGTTCTTCAAGCTTGTGTGCATTAGTTTTCAGTCTACCCTCGTAGTATGTAAAATAAATTATTTGTTGGTTAATAGAGTACTTTAAAGTCAATAATCTTTTATTGGAATTGTGTTTGTTTAATTTATAGACCGCATTTGTTTCTTAAGGTCGAATCTTTGGCTTCAATCAAGCAAGATGCCATGTTGTTGATTTTCAATTTTATTAAAGTGCGAGCTTATTCAAACCCAAAATAACCTTATGTTAATTTTAGACTACGCGCCTAAATAAAAATTTGATTGAAGACTTTACTATCCCCCAATAGATTTGGATGGGTTTTAACTGGAAGTAGAATTCATTTATCCAGTTAGGGCTCGCACAATTCCTTGTCACAAATTTAAACGTGACAATATTGTTGAGCTTTCCCATAGCTGTTTCGAAACCATTATGAGGCTCTACCCAAATAATTTTATATATGTTTGACGTACAAACTCCATCTTGTATTTTTAAGGCAATACTGCGTGATAATTCATTCCACGAAATCAATGCCTGTTTATTATTATCATATTTATTAGTGGCGAAGTTTACAGCCCTATTTCGAAATTTATTTAGAGCTTCCAATTTTGTCAAACACATGTCTAAAGTAATATATGACATGCAGATAGCTTTGAGGCGTATTAAATTCTTCTAAAATTGTGTTCCATAAATGTGGAAGTCGCATGTAGCGGAATCAGTTAAAGCCATGGACTGACAAGATTTTTTTATGGATCATATATTTCTTCTACAGTTCTCACTATTTCTTGCTTATTCTCGGACACTGTTTTCATCATAAGCGGATTTTCCATAACATTATTGCGCCCTTTACAATGTTTTGCAAAAGTACGTCCCATCTGTGGAGACAATTAACAAAAATGATATAATATTGCTAAAGTACCGAAATAAATCACGCTTGAAAGAACCGGACACAATTACTGTTTCGAAAGGCTATGTCAATACAATTATTTCAATTAGCTGCCATGGACTTTTCTCTGAAATGCATCCGACTTCTCAATAATAGATGTGAGCAAGGTTTAGATTTAGAAATATAGCGAGGGGCAGTAAATATTTGAGGAAGGAGTTTGACAGGAGAAGGAAAATATATATGAGAGAATAGGAGACGTGGGATCATTGGCTGAAATCGTGTTGGACGTAAAAGAAACTCTGATGGTGGAGAAAATATTGAAAGATATAAGTAAATGACCGAAAAAGAGAAACGGGGAGGGAAGGAATGTAAAGTAAGGACAAGGGAAGTAATGCTGCAGAGGAGGTTAAGGGAAAATGAAAGGAGAACGAAAAATGAGGAGATATTTTATGTATTGGGTTTTCCCCTTCAGAAAAAGAACTTGAACCTGGCAGTACGTGAACTTGAGATACTTAATCTCCATTAAGGGCTAAAATGCATAATGGAGACCATTTTAAAAAAAGTTAATGGATAATGGGAATCGCGAAGCGTCGAACGCAAGAAAGAAAACGGATGTATATGTAGAAATAACAAAATATAAAATTTAATACAGACTCATATTGCTAATATACAAATAATCCGCTTTAGTTTTACGTCAGTACTATATGCAATATGTAAAACAATAATATTCTAAACATAAATATTGAAATAATTTTATCAAGTTTAAATGATCTTAATTATTAAAAAAAAACAGTTTTCAAGACCTATATCAGTAGAAAATTTATGAGAATCCTGATAAACTTTATTGTATGGTAGCGCAAAAGTAATGCTTAATGCAAGAAGCAGCTTTGAAAACATTTCTTTATAATATGCAGTAGTCAACGGTTATATTAATAATTTCTTACTAAAAGATGAAAATTGATAGGCCATTCAGTAATTACAAGGAACCTAATAGATGTTAAGGTTAGAAATATTAGATAAGTAA